>DWFV01001875.1:0-10511 GCA_018246775.1 Parelbella machaon machaon | reverse complement strand
TCTCGAAAAAGATTAAAATATTGAAAATCGATTAATATATATTTTTGTATTTTTTTGGAAGTAACAGACTGTTTAATAAAACTTGTGTTTCATAGTCTTTGAACATCTTTACCTGTATCTACATATGTAGTGCATTGTCAGATCAGTCTTACGTGTGCTTTGTTCCTTTAAACCGCATCGCTACCTAGCGGCAGAAATAAACAAATGCACAATGTGATTGTCAATTTCATAAGTTTTTCAACTCTGCCAATACTGATATCTAAGACGAACTCGCTTTTTTAACGAGATCTTTTACGGGTGTATTTACCAATACAAAGTGTGCATGTTTCACAGTTTCGCAACAGATCATCATAGAATGTTGGTGTGTTGGTGCTTGTTATGGTAACATACCCAGTGTTACCATAACAAACACTTTCTGTCAAACCCGTTAGGGGCCTGGCCTAATGATTTAATAAAAACCGACATAGAATGAAAACTGGTCGAACAAAAAGGAGTAGAAGGAACGAGGTGTGGCCACTAATTTAATACTTACATTTGAATAAAGCACTAACGTTCTAGTGTTTTGTATATATAATGACAACTATAAAAATAAATAAATCGCTTGGGAAATGTCCATAATTTTGGTATCTTATTATAAACTAGGCAGTTTCGTTGTGGTAACCAGACAAATGATAAACATATCTATAAAACATATATTTATATAAATATATTATTTTCTTCCGATACCGGAGAAACACTTGTATTCATCACGCAACGATTTATTCCGGCTGGGAACCGAACCCGGAACCCCCCGGCTCAGCAATCGGTCACTAACCATTATACTAACTAACCAGTCAAAAACATCTAATTATGTTCGTCAATGGCTCAAACAATGCGACATATCGGATCCTTGCTTTGAATGATTATATACTAGGCAATAGGATGTATAATGCGAACAGTTTCGTTGGTCCAATTAGACTATTTTGTGGCGATTAAAGATAGCTCTATGGGCCATTGTTCAGTGACAGTTTGAACTGTATTATAGGAAGCCGCGCTCGCAATCACTCACCAGCTGTCAGTCGGTAATGGTTACTCGGCACGCTCGGCGACCACTCCATCATGCGGCCGCCATTTTTATTAAATGTTCACCGATAACGCGTCTACAGCGACCTCTATATCGCCCACTGCTGTTAACTTTGTTAACTGTCGACTCAGACAATCATTTCAGTTGTAACAATCGTGTTCGTCATTATTAACGAATGTCAGAGAACAATTTTAACATGACATGCATAACAGTCTAATAAACTTAACAAAATGAATATACATGTATGTATATTTAAAGTACATATTAAAAGTAGAAGTTGTCTCTCTGTTGCTTCGTTAAAAAACGTTGAAAAATCTATTTCAATTAAATTATCACGTCATATGATTACGCCAAGTTCCTTACGTAGTGGGCAGAGACTAATTTATGTATTATCACTTGGTAACTTTAACAAAACGTTATTGACTTCCTAATACAAGTCCTACAGTTATTACATTACGATCATTATTTTAATTAGTTACAAAGGACACGTTGGTACTGTAACTTCTGGTCACGTCGTCATAGACTAGGTTATATCGAGACATATTGTAAAATGGCGCTATTTGATTTCTGTATTCATATCTGACTGAATATGATAATGATTCTTAATCTGTATGTGCATTAGTTACAGAATACGCTGGGCGTGCAAACGAGTATATTACAATGTATGCTTCAACTTTCGGTATGGGTGAGATGTCGCAGGCCTTGAATCGACAAGTATGTATTTACAAAACGCACACAAACAAAAAGGGACCACATCCGCACTCTAATGCATCCTATATACGACTTAAGATTAATGATATGGAATAAATTTGAAAAAAAACAAGTCAAGACGTTTGCATAATAAGCTAAATAATGCTTTCGGCACATACATGTAGTGCTTTCGTGATGTCATAGCTTAACTTTTTAAATTTCTTGTTTCCTTTTACATTTTCTTGTCCTTTGAGTTGTTTTTTATGACGATAATACAGTTAAAATGTCTGTATATTAATGATTAGCCAGAATTATATGTATAAGTAGGTACTACCTAATAAGGCTTCGCTTATTATTTTTTCCATTGGTTAAAATAACAGTTGCGTTGTTTTTAAACTTTTTACATTTAAATAATTCAAAACGTTTGTACCTGTAAATAAAATATGCAACGTACAAATACATTAATGCAGTCCTGTCACCAACAATATTAATTAATAATCTTATAAACAACTAATATTTTCTAGACTAAGTTACACTAATAATCCTATTCCTGAATGAAATATACTACGAGGTCAGTTGCAGGTGTCTATAGACAGCAACGACCATTTGTGACCGCTGCCTGTTCGTTCATACTGCAAACTTAAAAAAATAGTAAATAAAATCTGCATATTTATATCTATACAATTTCAATCACGTCTGTGATTGAAATTGTATTGTAAGGATTGAATTGTAGGGAACGACGTTAAAGTCACACGCAGTTTTAGTAAAATAAAAATAAATTAAACCATGGTTATGTGGAAATGTACTGATTAATGGTTTCTCTCGCGACCTGCTGGAAAACACGGTGAGTTGTGATTAAGTTTTTATAAATATTCATTATCAACTTTATTCCGCGCGTAATATTCATCTGACTGGTCTGTTTTCTCTTTCGTCGAAACCGTGCAAGTGCACGACAATAAATCAGAAGTGTAAAGTTGGCTCAATTTACGCTCATTATTTCAGTCTTATGTGCAATTTGCCCACAGCTAATTGTATTAATTAATGCCCATTAACTGCGCGATGCGTTGAAATTTTTCGTATATACATTTTAGGTACATTTAAAAAATTTCAACCTCCATCTGCGTGGCAATTTACATTGCAATTTTTAAAAGTTCTTACCCAAAAAAGCGTTTACTTACTTTAATATAATGGAAAAAGCTTTTCCAGTTAACGCCACGTTTTCTTTCCAAATCACTAAAAATATGGTGTTTGTATATAGGTAGGTATTTAATGCAAGTACTCTGTGGATATTCCAGTGATGAAAGAAATCGTCGTTGACGTGTGAGCGATAATTAATTAACATCGCAAGATTAATTTTACAATCAACTTGTGAGAGATTTCGTCATAAACTTTATTTAAAATACATATTAAGGCGATGACTTCATCCAGCCAATACCAGTATTTTGAGATCATGAAAGTTTTATACGAACTGTTAGATACTTGGAAGTAACTTTACTCGTATATACGAGTAGTAGGTATATCTATAGTGTACTTTGGAGCAAGGGTTTTTGTCCGGTGTATGGCAATACGCTCAGCCCTATTCCATGGTTGAACGTAGGACATATCTCGTGAATTGTAAGAGTATACTACGCTTATCTGTCACCCCTCTGGAGAAGTACAAGCATGATGTTATGGTACATTAAGTTACGTTATATTTTACTTTATTTAGTTTTGAAAGATAATTTTTTTTAAAGTCTACCTCACGATTCATTTTAAATTTAGAATAAGTCGAGGAAAGCAGTACTTTTTGACTTAGACTTTTCAGTTTTAAGTAAGACAACAAAATGGCTGGAAAGTATATTTAATGTCCCTCTTTAGGCATAGGGTTGCAAACTGTCACTGATGGCATACCTATGTAAAGGCATATTTTTAATTTCTGTACCAAATAGTTACAACCTTGAAATTAGAAACCACATCAGTTACGCTTATTATACCTTCCTATCTATCCTGATTACATTTTTATTTAAATCAGTGGTTCTTATGAGAGAAAATTTGACAGAATTTTTATTTTGCCAAGAACCAGTGATTGTTTGGCAGTAATATAAATTAGTAATGGGTTGATAAACACATATGAAATGAAATGAATTAAAAAAAATATATATGGAAATTTAAATTCTAAACCAACGATTCCATTCTACGTATTGCAACTTAATAAATTAAGTATCAAACAGGGTCGCGATGTGTCTAAGGTCTAATGTGAATCGTTGCGCTATGAAAAGCACGTGTGAGTGGCAATCCAGCGTGAAGCGGGACCACGATTGAATATAATTAGCAATTTTACACAGCACCGTCGGCACCGCGGCAGCGCCGGCCGACCGCGCTGACCTCTCGGCCGCGGGTCAAGCAGCCGACCGGCCGACACTGTTGCACCACACTCCAACCGGAGTACGATCGGAGTACGACCGGAGTACAACATAAAGACATTACGTTGAACTCCGGTTGGACGACACACAGACATCATTGCATTATATTTGTGTTCGATTCATACAAACGTCTTTGTTTGTCCGAGATCATGCGACGCGGGACAAAGGCACTGTTGAGGCTATTCGGGCCGGGGCCGCAACACGCCTATCCTTCAAGGCGGGGCGTGAGCATACCCATTGGTTGCCGTCAGAGCGTGACAACAGTTTCATTGGACAATTCAACAAGAAGTGAAAGTGACGAACCGCTTCTAGCAGCACCTTGCGCAAAATAATTAGATGTCGTTAGATAGGTCAACTCTACTCCTATTTCCAAACGCTTCCATTGTTTTGGCGCGCATCACAGCACGCGCTTATCGAGTTATGCCGCTCATATCAGATCAATAGCAGCAGTTGAAGATGTAAATTATAATAATATATTTAAATTACCAGAGTAATGGACACTGCGCCAAACGAAACATCGAGATAAGGTATATTTATGTTCGGTTCAATCAATAGGTACGTATTTATGAGAAGAAATATCAATGAGAAGGTTCTACTTTCTATAAACCTGTATATTTTGCAAGATTTTAAGCGAGCATACGTAGTCTTCGCTTGATTAAGCGTTAAGCACCATGTGTATAAATTAGTACAGAAAAAAAGTTATTTTCTGGACATTTGTATTCTTGATACTAAACTAAAATGTTTATTCATGGAGACTTCACGCAGAATGAAAAAGCTCGTGTGACTTCGTTAAAATATATCCAACACAAAATTATTCCTGTTAGCTTACTTTAACAAAATAAATAGTAAAGTAAAAACAGTAATGATAATTATAATAACTTATAATAATAGTATTTAAAATCCTTGCAAAATTTCACATCACCTCTCCTATAGCGTCTCCTCCTCCCAAATAAATAAAAAAAAATCTCAATCATCTGATCCCAAATCAGGCCTGGCCTGTGCTACATTTAACAGATATCTGATAAACTACATATGTATATATCTATATTTATTTCAAAATACATACCCGTATAGACAATTTTACACGAAAACACAGAACAGATACAAATGCACATCGCACAAATGTTTGTTCTGAGTGGAACTCGAACCCACAAAAGGTAAGTGAAATGTTAGTAAAAATACCTATTTTAAATTTTACTTGAAATTTTAAAAATGTTACATTTCCAATAAAACTTTGTACGGAAGGTACGGAAGGAAGGAAGAATGTGAAATCAAAATACAAAATCTGAGGTTAGTTTGAAAAATTATCATACATTTACGTAAAATGATCTAATTGAACGCATCGTTCCAAATTTAATGACAGGATCGATCAAAAGGCTGTCACTAAGCAATTGATAAACGTCTCTCAAAGACAATTTAAAACGAATGCATCTATTATAAACAAATACTCCGAGAACGGTTACTACAGAAAGCATTAAGATGCAAATTGGTACACGCATAACAAGAAAATTAGCATTATGAGCGACAATATTGAAGAGTGACTCAGCATGTCAGTCAGTCTATCAGCTCCGGTTACATTGTGACGCAAGATGAGGCAAGCAACGAGAGCCGACAAGTTGACTTGAACCCGCCCAAGCCCTCGATCAATAGCCGTGAAATTCAATTATAAAAATGAGGGCGCACCGCCTGAACAGCACAATCACACTTGCAAATCGACCGCACATAGCACGAATCAATCACAAACTTGAGAATCATCATTAGATGGAAATAGTAATGGTATGACACACCAAACATTGCGAAACTAATCTCATTGTTGATAGGATATCATTTTCTCTAATTATAGCACTGTTTGTAAAGGTAAGTATCGTTATATATTAGTCAAGTCCTTAGTACACACAAGACTATGCTATCAACTACGTATATAAAATTAACCATTCAGCTACTGTTTATGGTGACGCCAGGTCCCATTTTGGATGGAATATCAAAAATTGTAAATGAATTTTAAACGCGAGCCTATTTCTACATTTTAAAAAATTGTATCCTTACAGACTCCCTGCGATTATTCTGCATTGATTACTCTCTCCATACAAGCATGACGGTTTCGAAGACTTAAGAATCCTCCATCAGTCACAAGAGAGTTGACTTTTAGGATCCTTCAACACCTGGCTCCATCGATGTATATATTGTACATTCGTTTTCTTATTCTTTTATTTATAATATTTTCTATAGGTCCGAAAAATCGTAACACACTTTTTTTTCATCTTTACACCAACACTCCCTTTGACGCAAAGCATCTATCTATCTTACATCTGTATAACGAACGCGTTCACTGTTAATCAAAATATTATCTTATTAAAAGAACTAATCCGTTATGCAGAAACCCAATCTTCATATCCCACTGCCAATTATCGTGTATCTGATTTGGAAGTCCTAATAGAACTTACATAGTATAGATATGTTGGAAGTAACAGATGAGTTTTCCTGGAAACCAGTACATTTCTGCGTTTTTTTTCTTGACCTTGCCTATTGGGCAGCGCTTAGAGACATTCACAGATGTCACGAGGTACCACCCTTAACTACGTCACTGTGCTTATCTGTATGTAAGGTAATTATTTCAGAGATATGGCCATTACCTATTATTTTTATATTTTGACTCGTTTTCGCATCAACCTTGGCGATATCATCAATCCTTATATTGTTCCACGGTGGGACACGTGTCTCTTCTCAGTATCACAAGGTATTATAATACCTTGTGATAATAATGTTATAACATTAGATATTAATTTAATATTATATTAACTAATATGTAGAAATTACGAAACTAAAAATATTGTGTTGTTTGCTTACAAAATTACACCCATAATCGTGCAATCATCGATATAAATTAATAAACCCGTCTTGTACTGTGGAACGTTCGCTGAACTAAGACCCGCGCGATTGCCTAATCCACAATCTAATTCGCGATTAGTGCGTAAAATCATGAGAACTATGTACTTGCGGTACCATAATACCTTCATCCTAATTTTACCTTTGATGTAGTTTGCTACCAGTTGTTCATATTAGTGGTTGATATCCAACAAAAAAACTCCATCACATGTAGTTAAAGAACCATATAGCAATAGGTACGTTTTGTTGTAGGTTATTATCATATCATAATCGTAACTTACGATTTAATTAATAACTAGCGAATAATTAAATAGCAATAAGCGAGTAATTATAATTCCCTAATATTATATAACGTAACATCACGCCTGTAATCCCTGAAGAGGTAGGCAGAGGAGTGAAGTACACTCACACGTTTCACCAGTTACGTTTAAATCCCATGGAATAGGTGGTGAGCCTATTGCCATACACCGGGCACAATTTCGGACTCCGAGTCACTACTAGAAATTCTAAATTAGAAAAATCCAATAGTACCCGACCTGGGATTTGAATCCAGAACCTCCCGATCGGCAGTCGCGCTTGCAACCACTCGAACAACTAGGCAGTCGTAAATAATTATATCGTAATCATCATCATCATTATCAGCCTACTCCTGTCCACTGCTGGACATAGGCCTCACCAATGGCAGGCCACTGAGCTCGATCTTCAGCTCTTCGCATCCAACCACTGCCAGCCACTTCGCGTATATCGTCACTCCACCTAGCTGGAGGGCGTCCTACGCTACGTTTGCCAAGTCGCATTATTAGTATATTGTAACATATTTTATTTCAGCTGTTAGCAAAGGCTAAGGTGACCGACCACACGAAGAACCATGAATTTTGATATTGTTTCGAGAATACCTAAGTCCAGCATTGGAAGTCAACCTCCAACCTCATTTATCTGTACTGAAGAAATGTGTGGTGACGCTAAGCAATGTAGAGACTAGTGACCCGTGCAGGCTTCCATGGATTAAAGTCATTCGTAAATTTTACAAACGAATTTAATTAAACAATTCAATTAACGGAATTATTCAAATTGAAATTGAGATAGTTCGCAGGATTCACGCTCTCAATAAGTCAGTTAACTGAATCAGAAAATTCAATTACTTGCAGGTACCATGAGAAATAGAAAAGGCGATTTCACAGATGTTGAGAATATCCTAGTTATTTTCTTACTTTACCACAGTAGTTACTGCAGTGAGAGTGGATTCAATATTTTTTTTTTCATCGTCATCGTCATCATCATCATCATGATCATCATCACGATCATCATCATCATCAACCAGTATGCCGTTCTACTGTTCAACACATTCTTGTTCATGTAATAAAAAGAATTATACTAACCAAAGGTGAGTTGACAGAACTTCCCTTCAATAACTTTCCTCCTTCACAAATACATTGACCAATAAAACTCAATTACAATAACTGTAAACAATTAAATCGTTCCATTTTCAAACTCATGAACCGCAAAAGACCTTTCGCAGCGTGACCGAAATTTTGTTGGTCATTCACATGCAGACTTGTTTAAGTAGATTAGGGTAGTCGTAAAACAAAATGACGGTTAACATTCATGGAACATATTTTAAATATTATAGCAGAAATAATAACCGAAACATACACACGCTGACCTGTATAAAATTACATGTCTCACGATACCGCGTAAATTTTTTCGCTCGTTCTTAGAACCTCATAATAGTAAGCAGATGTCGAGAAAATCAAAGTGTCTTCGGTGAACTGTGTTATTTAATAATATAAGGTATTTGTATAGTAATTAAATTTCAAAAACATCAATGTTGTGATATTTTAAAAAAAACCTAAATTTTTCTTAAGCAACGCGGTAAACGCACACACGTATGACTTACAAAGTTAAGTATGGTAATGACCGAATCTTTATCATCCTTATCCTCATACTCAATATCATCCTCATTGTCATCCGTATCCTCATCCTCATCTTCATCATCATCGTCATTATCATCATTGTCATTATTATTTCAACCTAATGCCATCCATTGCTAGACAAAGCCGTGTCAGCTCACCATTCAACATTGCAGCAACTCAAGGTCCTCTGATTTTGGACTAAAAAAGCAAATCAATAGCTTTATTCAGCTACCGTATCCCCTCATCAAACAATAATCCACAATTGAAATCCAAAAATGGATATAAACTGGAAATCGACGTAAATACAGTGATACGATTCAATTTTAATCATCACAAAGAAATCCGTATATCCATCTATAATGGAGACATAAACCACTGGTCATAAAACTGGTAATAGCCCCAAATCTCTTTTACAGGGGATTTACTGGCCTGCGCAAAAAATATGTGATCATTAAATTCGTCATACGGCTCCCAATGGTTACAGGTGGTAAAACATCATTGATATGTCACAAACAGGTCGTAAGTATGAAACAGGTTTTAGACTTATGTTGACCACTGTACTGTGATACTTGTGACACATTTTGTTTGAGAGTCATACGAAAATAATGGTGACATTATGTAAAGATAGAAACAATTAACACTCGGTGTTCCATGCCTAACCCGTAAAGGAACTACCGTTATGGTATAATAGTAATAGTATTGAACGAAGATAAACGTTTCATATATGACGATTTAACAACCACCACCCAAAGAAAATCACTTCAATCTTATTTATTTTATCGATATCACGTTGATAGGTATCAAGAATCCGTTAAGACGGTAACGGAATCGAATCCGGGATGGTTCTTCGCGTAACGGAATCGGACATCGATAAGTTTACACCACTTTTATACGCACGCAATCATATTGATAGGGATCGGAATTCCGTTACGAGCGTACCGGGATTGGGTTTTACGTTCCGCGTTCCCGGTTTTAGTGTGCAGTATGATTACATCGAATACTGCCTTATTAGAGATAGGTCGGAGCTTATTTTGCTTTTATTGTTTGCGTTTGAATGCGAGTAGTACCTATATACTCGTAAGTATGTATATAGGTGTATTCTTCATAGATTGTGATGGTTTGACTCCCACCTTCTAATATTACCTGGGAAACTGGGTATCTAATGGTATGTGGTTCACGGCGCATATGAACAAATATATCACGGAAGGTAATTCTGCTTTCAGCGAAGCTGGAAGCTTTTTTAAAGGAAATAAGAGGTGTTTTAATAGTGTATTTAAAATTCTTGTCATAATAGGACATAAACTCTTTAATATGTTATACATATTTTAATTTATCATATGAGAACTAACCGAATGTATTTTACTATATTTATGCCATATTAGGTGTGGCGATATATTTTATAAATAAAGATACTTTCCATTTTAGCTTTTGATAGGTTCTGTGATCTTTACTGAGAATTATATTTTAGGATCGTACTTATATTCAAATTCAAATTCAAATATCATTTATTCAAAGTTGGTTCATTAGAACACTTTTTGTACGTCAAAGTGAAACTAC
>DWFV01001874.1:0-10512 GCA_018246775.1 Parelbella machaon machaon | reverse complement strand
GTGAACCGTGGGAGTGTACTACACTCCTCTGCCTACCCCTTCGGGCATTACAGGCGTGATGTTACGTTATAGTTAATATAGTGTTCCCAAATTAAAGCGATTATACGCTATATCACGTGTACATAGGTATATCGCGAGGCGCCAGGGGAACTTCGTAAAGGTGATATTTGTACGTTAGTGTTAAATGCGACCTTTTTATTTTAATTTTATATTTTGTTTAAATTAACAGTTAAGTTTTATTACACGGAAGAGTGATTTAGATTTTTGCTTTCCATTGCATGTGTCTCAGGTTCAAACCCTAACACAGCCCACAACTTTGCAAACTTGTACATCTTAGAGTTCTCAATGGCGTTATTAGAATGTGTTATATCTGCTAACATGCAATAAGCCAGCGTGTCAGACGCCATATTTCTTGAACAGGTGAGTTAACCTTAACTCCATACATATAAATAAAGTTATAAGATAGCTGTCTGCATGAATTTAGTTAAAACATTGTAACTGTAAAAATGAGAAACCCTACAATTATGTTTTAGCAGAACCACAGAACAATTACGTTCAAAATTCTTTGCATTGCTGATAACCTATTGCGATGATTCTTCAGGGAAATGCGGAGGTAAAGGGTAGATGAAGGGCATTCGACAGGGCATAACGACACATCGTTAGCAATATGCCAGCTCTCCAAGGCTTCATGATAATGTTAACTACGTACGTACTTGATGGTACGAAAGTGACCCAGCACTCAGTCTGCCTCTAAAGAAGTTAGGCAGAAACTATCCGGCATACATTTGAAGTTTCGTAACTTCGCCGTGCTCAAAGTTTCATGAAGGGCTTAAGGGGAATCTGCGTATAAAAATGGAAATGAGAGCAACCGTAGTAGCAATAAATTTGGATTAGCATTCATAACTTTTATATTTAATTAAGCAAGAAAAGTAAGACGTAGGTACCTATTTACTTTTCTATGTAAATCATTTTTATATGGAATATTTATTTTATGGCATATTATTGTTTTCCTATCATGATGAGTTACATTATTAGTCTCTGGTAAAATGTGAAATATATCGGAAATAAATGAATTTTAACTATTTTCACTGTGTCATAGTACAAGTTAAAATTTTAATTTATTGAACTAAGAAATAATTGAGACTCCAATCAGTTATGTAACATTCCGCAATACACAAGAATAATACCGTCTTTACTCCATGAAAAGCTGATTTTCGTAGATTTGTATGCGGAGTGAAACGCTGTTAAAGGCTTTCCAATAAATGAAAATACCTCAATGTACGTTGCGATATCGTAAAATTATTTGAAAACGACAATTTTTTTCGATTTCTACATTTCGACATTGTGTAAAATAAACTCACGTCTATCTATTTGGATCTAAATTTAAATAAACGTCAAAATTTGTTTTGATATCAGGAATTACTCTACCAATTTTGGTCCTGATTTCACTCATAGATAGAGTAATTTCTGGAATTTGTAAATACAGAGGTAGATATTAGAATTACATATGTAGAAAATCCGAACCACCTGAATATGCATGTGGTGTTTAAAACATAAATGAAACTAGTATTTGAAGGGGTTATTCTTCTTAAATAGGTTTCTGAAACTATATCGCAATACCATGTATATATATCAGCAAAGATTTCTTGTTGTCGCGAATTAATCTTTAACTATGCCTGTATTCTAAACTCGGTCTACGATAACAAAAATATTTTCCAAAGTGCGAACTGAAAGAAAAACAAATCCCTTGCACATGGTAACGTTGACGGCTAACAACTAAAATATGTTAACTTGACTCCTGACTGTAAAATAATCTTAAAGAAAATACGTTTTATGTGTTAATGTCATACGAATATAGCCCACGAATATCTAAACTAAAATTCAAATCTGAATCTTCCATTCTACGAGCACCCACGCAGACTGGCATGTTTAAGTTTTTTCCTGAGAATATAAATGCCCTAATTCAGAACCGCGACAGTACAAGGACAACTATTCAGCGACATGAATAGATGCACTGGTGATTCTGTTTTGAAACTTTAAAAATAGGGGTTCCGCAAACTTGAACCCTATTTCATATTTACAGTTATATTCTATTTTATTACTAACTAGCTGTGCCCGCTACTTCCTACGCGTAGATTTCGTAAGGTTTGAAAAAATTAATTGATATAACTTCTTTATTTGTTAATCGATTTTAATGAAATAAAAAAAACACTAAATGTTAAGTGAAGCCCATCACAAAATAATCCTGAAAATTGCATTCAAATAAATTAAGCCGTTTCTGAGATTAGCGTGCACAAACATACAGACAAACAGACACATAAACAAAAAGACAAAATGATATAAACATTGTTTCAGGTTCTCCCGCGTGTATAAAGGTACTCCATTATGAATTTTTAAATATATTTGCCATGTGCAGACAGCGATCAGTTACAGTTTCATTATATGTATAGATAAGAATTTTCTTTACAAGGAATGATAACGCTAGTAAAATGACTTTAGTTGTTCTCGAACAGTTACAGCTATTTACTTTCGGTAAGTAAATAACAGTGTCCGCTGCGACCTCACTGCAATCGGTGGAAGCTCATGATGAAACATTTAGTATAGGTCCAAAACTAGTTGGGTCATCTCGAAAAACATACGTGAGTTAATCCGGTACAGGTATAATCTTGTAAATAATACAATTCTGTGAGCATATAACATTGATCAGACTACATGTATTAATTATTATTCCATTATACTAATAACCCGCCGTATTCGTGTAAACTGTTAAGACAAGCAAAATAACAATTATACTCACTAACTGTGTTGCTATAACTTATTCCAAGGTACCGCAAACTCTCAATAAATTAGTGAAAACATACGCGAACATATGGTGTTTGAATGTTAAGTCAGTCTGATGCCTTCGACATAACTTTACACGTATTAAGTCAATCCGTCTGCCTTTCAAATCGGACATATACCTTTAAATAATACACCCTTCAATTTGAAACACAGCTCTCCAAGCACGGAGTAAGTTAGAACAAGATACCTTTAGGTAATGACTCAATATAGAATGCTATTTGGTTCAAATATTCAAATCTCAGTGTGGACAAGCACGTGTTCTCACTTCTAGTTAGTGCCTTGAAACTTTCACTCACTAGGGGTTATCATTTATATAACGTGGGCCAAATTTGTCCAGACACATGCCCATTAGTATGTAGATCTACCTATAACGTGATATAAATTTTAATCTGGTTTTGTGAACTTTATTACTGTTATAATCATTTGATATTGCAAAACATATCAAAATGGTTATGACTAATTTCGCAATATTCTTAAATCTAATTTTCTAGAATGTTCAAGACCCTAGAGCCCGCATATAACTATACCGTCTCGCAGATGTTTTCTAGACACTAAAAACTATCATAGCTTAGCTAACTTCAGACTTCTTCAAGGATATGACTATCATGTCCTAGCGGGGAGGGGGCAAAAACGTTTCGTGTAATATTTGATAAAAGATTACACTAAGTGTGTATTGAATACGTTTTTGATTGATGACACGCTTGGCGCACGGATTGCCTTTCAATTCCACGCAGTCAATAAATGATTACTGTTCCGGTTTCAATCCTTTGTGTATTTGCTTCCATGACATCTGCCACGTTGATTTCGTGACATTTCCACGTTCAGAAGTCTAATCGTGAAGCGCAAATGTTTGTGCGGAACCGATTGTTAGATTTTTATCTTCCACATACCATTTAACATTTTTGTCTGTAAATTTCTTTCAATAGCACAGTCCACGTAGAGCGACATTTACCTATGAATACATCATCACAATGAGTGTCTGTACACGTAAGTGTATGTTAGCTTTACAAAGTCTTTCCCAGACGTGGTTTTACCGGAAGTCCCCACGGGGGGCATGTGGGTCGTAAATCGCAGATCACACTTGCCCGTTCGTCAACGCTGCAGTTCATCGGCGACCAGAACATTTCTTTATGCTTAAAGATTAATCTATGACGAATATTTCGTAATGATGTATACAAAATACCCCAATTCCTATCAATTATACATATGACACTATTATGAGCCATGCAAAAGTATCAAGAAGCAAGACTATTTCTGTTGTAGTGTATTATAAGGTTTGGTGCACGTACTGTATTGTTTTCATTTTAATTTTAAGCAAACATGACGTATTATTTCAAATTTTAATACATGGCCAACATAGCGATACCATACAATAATAATATCTTGTCTTCAAGTTGCTTCATGAGATGTCCAAACTTTGGCATCATTAAATTTTAATAGTATTTTGCATTCTATTGGATACCAGAAGGTTTAAAATGGATTAATTGTGAATATTTTCACTTGCACATTAAAGACGATGTAGCGGTAAGATATATGTTTCCTTTTATAAACCAAGCAGCAAGGGAGATCAAGGTTGACCTATCTTGACCAAAATAAGTAAAGTTCTGACTGATGGGGAAGTTAAACGTCTCCAAAACAGGCGTTCACATGTAAAAAGACAAATAAATATGAAAGAATCACTGCAGGACTGTAAGGATAAAGATATTTAGTACTCCGTGCTCTCTGCCTAACCTTTAAAAAAACTGCAGTGATGATATAATAATAATAATAATAATGACGAAAAACAGCATTGAACAATGCGTATCGAAGTAGTTAAAAGTGGAATTATAATGACAAAACAAAGGAAAATAATCTGGCAATCGAAGGAGACGTAACCCAATCATTTCCGGTCGCCATTAACACTCCTTTAAGTCGTATTTCAAGTTTTCGGCCGAGCTTACGAACTCTACATAGTCGAAATAGCGGAAAATTCTTTGGGAAGACCTATAAATTTACAGATGAGCATTTCCCTAAACACAAACAAATAGGATTATCTTGTTTGAACAGTCTAAGAAGGGTTACGATATTTTTACTTTGTTAGCATTTTGACCGAGCCTAGACGTGCTGCAATACCGCAAACGACCCAACAAATTACGTTTATAGTCCAATACAATATGATGAAATTCAAAGTACCTACTTATCAAATGGGCGTCGCTTTTAAAAGCGTTTAATGAAATCCCTCTTGCTATTAAACTAGACTCCTCCAGACTATTAAATTACAATATACTCGTTCGTAAAACTTTTAATACTCTTTCTCACATAATGGTACTTTTATCGGTTTTATTTCCATTTATTAAAAGTTAAAGTAGTACATATCATTAGACACAATATACATTCTTAAACCATTTTCATTTGATCTACGATCACCCAACATACGTAGCTGTGATCGAAGCTCCAGGTATGATTCCCGAACGGTAGTAATGTAAATTATGAACTAAGCCATCTCTTCTATATCTAAATGTTCCTGTGTTTGTATGACCATTACATATGTACATATACGATGCAAAAATTGTAAAGATAGGATTACCAAAAACGTAAAAATAGGATTACAATTTAAATATAAGAAGTTGCTGTACTCCATAAAGATTGCTAGGATCTTTAAACGGTGAAATAGAAAGCTTATTTTCTCTTATACATATTTTCCGATAAAAATTTTAAATACACGAGTATTAAGGTCGCGCTTTTACCTATGCAAGTTTCTATTGAGGAAATTCGATAAGCGAAGCCTTAACCGTTTCTCTTATATAGCACGTACACAGTCCTTAACTTGTTCCGTCACAATTTTGTGAATCTATTTACTTCTACAAAACCGTTCTTCTATAATGATTTACTTCTTAATCTTATAGTAATACAAGTTAGGAACATAGATAGATCTATTTCTATAGACATTCATGTAAACAATGTTCAATTTAGAATCGAATTCTTTGTTATTTTATATGTAGAATGTAATATAACGTAACGGAGACGTACTTAAGTTTTTGTATTTCAGTTTGCATCAATCGGCGTACAATTTTTTTTTTTATAAAAGCCTGATTACAAAATTATTTTTGTTATTTAATAATCTCAAATATATCAAATTAAATTCGAAAACTCAATGTTACCTGTGACAGCTAATGTTGTGAGAATAAGTAATTTTTAATACCTCATACTATAGTGTAGCTCCAATTACACTGGGCGAAATAATCCTGAACACTATAAATCTGGGTAGTATTTATTTACTTAATTTTCTTTCGTACATTTTAGTATGATTAAAGTATTTATTATTTTAATGAAATTGATAACAGAAACAAGCATTCTTTTAGGAATTCTCAGGTGAGATTAGCGTATACTCAAATTGCAATATTTACTGGAATAATAATATTACAATAATGTAACCGTTGTTTTGAAATTTATCACTGCTATGTAACTGAAATTACACGAACAGTTGTCAACCACAAATCGAACTGAAAATGTCTTTGAAATGGGGCAAGAGACAAGACGCGTTGAAAACAAAACAGAACCATGAAAGATACAGTTGTGCTACTACAGTTGTGTGAAACATACAGTTGTGCTACTTATGAATATTCTTAGAAACAATGTTCCTGAGGTAACGTGTTTTGACTTAAGGCGCCCATTGGTGGAGGAGCGAGCTATGCTCGGAGTCTCTCTGAAGGAAAGGATCAGAAATGATACTATCCGACAGAGAACCAAAGTCACCGACATAGTTCAATAGCTCATAGGATTAACTTGCTGAAGTGGCAATGGGCTGAGCACATCTGCCGAGGAACCGACATCTGGTGGAGTAGGCGAGTTCTGGAGTGGAGATCGGGGCTCGGCAAACGTACTGTAGGACGCCCTCCAGTCCAGTGGGATGACGATATGCGAAAGGCTGCAGGCAGATGCTGTATGCGACAAGCCGAGGACAGAGCGCGGTGGCGATAATTGGACAAGGCCTATGTCCAGCAGTGGACTGAGATATGATGATGATGACCATTGGTGACCAGTTCTAGATCTTTAGAGGACAACTAATCATGAGGTGGACATATAAAGTCTTGTTTCCATTACACCCAAAATACTGATCCCGCGGGCTCTAGGCTCTGCAAATGAAATCATAAAATACGGTCTCCTGAGCTTTGTACGACGCGTTCAATTACATTTTTGATTAACCAAAATATGTATGAGCATTTTTACAAAGTTTGTTGGACACAGCAAAATTTATCGCGCTCGGTCGTTACAATGTTATAAAAATATACTTTTGTATCAAAAGTACAATGATTAAAAATAATCTGTAATAAAATTCTTGTTTTGTCAATATTCCAATATGTGGAAAACGGACATGAATTTACTTTTTCATGTAAATTTTGTTAAATTATGTTACATGATTTTGTTATATTTTCATTTCATTGCCTCATTTCATACGAATATATAGATAAATTTAAGTTTTACACAAAAATTTGATATTCAACACAAACATGCATAAATGCATAAAGTCGTGT
The DNA here is from genome assembly GCA_018246775.1 of Parelbella machaon machaon. Classification (NCBI taxonomy): domain Eukaryota; kingdom Metazoa; phylum Arthropoda; class Insecta; order Lepidoptera; family Hesperiidae; genus Parelbella; species Parelbella machaon. The sequence continues at coordinate 3,157 of DWFV01001874.1, read as the reverse complement.
ATACATAATATGTATGTACATATGTAACGTGAGATCGTTTTATTTTAAAAATACCAATCATGCCGAGTCGTCAATGGTTTTATTATACAGTATTCCCAGATTGCGTCTTATCGAAGTGAAAGATTTTTCAACCTGCCTAAATCCCTCCGACATAACATTACTAACATTGAAAGCTAGATATTCACGTAGTAAATTTATCAACAAAAATAGGTTTGAATTTGTTAGAAAATTTATTATACGACTATGTGTTGTCAATACGGTACCGAAGTCTATATTTGCTTCTAATGAAACTTCTAAAGCATTAATAATCACCCCTGAAAATGATACCATATGTCTACAAAAGTTACGATATTCGTATAACAAATACCAAATTTGCGTGTACTTGTCACATTAGTCTTCATCAATTCTATTTTGAAAATTGAATGGTGTTTGTGTAACGATTTGTTTACATTTATTTAAACCAACAGAATCGTAATAATTGTAATAATATTATATAGGAGAATCCAAATAGAGTAATTCAATAATATCATGACAAAATTCAATAATGTGTCAAAAAAGTGATTTCAACAATAAAATTTGTGTCGCTACTGAAATAAAATTAAAAACGAAATTAACATTCTTGGACATACGGAAGAGATTCACAGGTCAATGATTTTATAAGATTTTTTTTTACTTCGGTTACGATTTTCTCAAACAACTTTCTTCGGGAAATTTCCTTCAATCTTTGAATTAAAACATTTCTTTTCACCTTATTCACTTTAATCGCCTTGTAATTTAAATATATGAACGTGAAATTTAAGTTTGCAATTTAAGATATTTGCGTTCAAGTTACTTTTTAGCTCTTATTTAATTGTAACATGCAAATAATAAAATGCAATTTCAAATTTAGTAACATTTAGGTCATAGTCGCTTGGCAAGCGTCAGACCTTTCTCAGACTGTTCAGCAATAAGGAGTTAATAGCTATCCATTAATGCCGACAGTTCCTAATTCAATAAAACTTTATGGTTGAATTCAAATCGTTGTTTCATTTCGTTGATCGTTACAATGATCGCTTGATCTACAATGGTATCTTTGTGGATACCTGATAGAAAAATCGATTTCAAATAATGTTATTTTGAACTTTAGCAATAGACTCACCTCCTACACTATGGGACTTGAACGTAACTGGTGAAACATGGGGGTGTACTAAACCCCTCTGCCTATTCCTCCGGGGATTACAGGCGTGATGTTACGTTTTTTGGAAATTTTATATTTTTACGGTTTTATAGTTTTCTGAATTTTCATCTAGTTTTCAACATACTTAGATATCTCAAAGATGTTTCTGTCAGCATCGCGGATATAAGCCGATTAGTACTTAGTGGATACGTGAAATGAAATTTTCAAATCTGTAAGCAACGGTATCTGAAGTGTTTTCTGAACTGTGCCTTATGAAAAAAACTGAGGTACTTGTATTAAACCTTTGCACAACTGTATAATTTATACAATTTACAGAATATGTGCATCATGCCAACAAAAAGAAAATGAGACAATCGTATCATGTCTGGAAGGTAAGGCAATGCGGATTTCTACGACTAATTTAACATGAATTCTTTCCATACAATAAGAATAATAATCATGTAAGAAATGTTATTTTGTTTCATAGTCGAGTTGAGCTGGAGGCCTATTTTTCGTAGGGGTGGCTCAGCTCCCGATAAGAGTAACATATGCATGTTACTCGTAAGTTTACCATACTATTTGATTTAATTTTGTAGAATATTATGGAACGCTAAGCTTCTCAGGGAAATCTTATCTAATTTGTCGGATATTAGACTTGCTAAATTACTGATACACAGAATTACATACTTACATTTCAAATAAAAAAATAAATAAAATAATAAAAATGCTTAAAAAGGCTGGAAAATTTATTTAAAAGGATAAAAAACTAATAATAAATAATAAGAGAGGGAGTAGAGTTGTGATGTTATGTTATAAGCAATATGATGTGTGTGTGTGTTTCAATGCGTGCGACTGCAGAGCGAGATCGGATACTTAATCGATCATGCGTGCAAGGGCGAGCGTTCAGTCTCGCACGCGTTCGGTCGAGACTGCATTCGTGCGTATTTACTTACGTGTGTTTTCGCGTCTGCGTATGCGCGTATGAGCACAAGAACGAACACACGAGCACAAGTTTGCATCTATGCATATACATTTATGTGTATAATAATGCTTCGCCACAAGATTACAAACCATTTATTTCCTACTGTCTTTTTTTTCTTTCCCTCTCTTTCCGGATTTCTTTCCCAGGTGTGTTTAACAGAAATACAATAAAGTCAGTATCGCAGTATACAATACCCATGTAATTTTCGAGGTAAATTATAAATCATTTCAAAGGAGTTATCCAATTTACCCTTCGGAATACAATATGAACACAATAGCGTTACCGCAACCGGTCCCTTTATTGTACCAGAATCCCCATAAGACATTTTGTTAATTTTACCCTTTCAATACTTTAAATAAAAATTGACAATCGACGTTTCATCAAGCCGACCTGTGCCGTTGAACAATGAATGTTTACACGGGGGTATTGCCTTCCTTTGAATGTTCCGGCAGTTTCATTACGTGTTCCTGTCAAGCCTTAATTCTCGCTTTCAATACTGCATACTGGTACAAAAGAACATCTACATAGGGGTAGTTGACTAAAGCTATAGACTGTATGGTACTAAAATAGGGTGCACACTGTATACGGTATAAAAAACGATAAAATATGTAAGACGATAAAAAAATAACATATCATAAAGCATCTCATATGATCACTGTCTGCCCAGTAAGGGATCAGACGTGAAGATATATATGTATATATGTACTATGCATATAATAATTTTTTGATTTCCAGCCTCTTCCGATATGACGTGTCTTCGATTATTTAAGAATAGCCAGCACTGGCCTTCATAAGACCGAAGAACCAGTTATCCTCCCAATCCAGGGGTTTCTTACATTTTTATAAAACACCAATCCACCAATTTGTTACAGTTATGACCCATTCCTCTGTTCATGTGTGGTGCTTAAATTATCAACAACCATTTGTAACGAGATTACAATAAGGCGATGCGTCCAGGACAGTATTGAGCACAGTGAGGTTTCGCGGTATAGGAAATGTAGAATGTATAACCGTGTGAC
>DWFV01001873.1:0-10513 GCA_018246775.1 Parelbella machaon machaon | reverse complement strand
GTTTAGCTTGATACCACATACAATTTGATTATTTATAAAAATGAACTTATTGGCCACTACTTTGTAAAATGTCGTGTGAAATTAAATAAGAGAAGAAAAAGAAGTGGAACGAGATTAATAGAGAGTCAAAGCTCGAGTTTCAATAACGTTACGGTATATTAATACTACATTTTTCAAATAGAGACTTCGACGTCAAACGACAGAAAGGTCAATTACAGTTAACGTAGTCGTTATACAGCATTTATCGAGTGTAAGTGTGGATCACTAATTGGATGGTAGAGACAGCAGATAAGTCAGCGGTTGTTATGATGCTGTGGAGCAAGCGATGCTAATTAGAATCTGATCGCTATCGAATCATGCGAGCTGGGGACAACATGCATAACTGGCATTTAATTTCTACATCTAAGATGATCTGAATCCCCTTTTAAATTAAGATTTCCTGGTACCTGCGTAAGAATAATCTCACTTTTATAATATCAACAACGTTGTCATTAAAACATGGTAAATTAAGCGTTGAAAATGTTTTGGAGTCCAAAACTGGCAGCTTATGTGTGGATAATAGAACAAAGTAAGGTCGGACTGGGTAACCTGTCCCGTGCCAAATCAGGAAGCGAGGCACGGACTAGTAACTAGAATGCATCCACCGTCCACGCATAGCGATTCCCAGAAGGCGACGCGTGAGAAAAACTTGCACGAGACCTCGCACCAACTGGTTCCCGATAGCCGATGCAATTGCTATTATTTTAAAAAGGAATAAATCTATTTTGCTTTAAGCTGCTTAATTGTCAGAAATGACAGCTATTACTTCCACTTATCGTTAGTTTTTAGTAGAATATAAGTTTATCAACGCCGGTGAAAGACTTCTAGGAATAGATAACATTAAATTTACAGTAAGAGTTCAACCGACGGAGGTAAGTTAGGTTATAATTTTGTTGTATTAAACACACTTGTGATGTAACAAGTTGCTCAACAACAAAATGATAATATATTTACTTGATACACAATGTGTATCCAAAGTTGCCATAGTAGTTTTAGGTGGAAATCCACGCTAAGTCAAGCGAATGTTCGGCTGTGCCCAAATAGCCCAGAGGATGAAGGGGCCTTCTAAGCTTCAGTTATTGCTTCAATGTAAACAGTAATATCAGTTCACGATATAAACGTGCAATATTGCTACGTTTCTGAATACATTTTATGTGTTCCGAAGTCGGTACATGAGTATATTTCTAAATCCAAGGAAATGTGCAACGACAACGACAATAAATAAAATGCGCAGACTTTTCTACAGTTGGTGTTTGTCGATGATGTTGACACGTTAGGAATACGTGAGGAAAAAATACAATGACAATGTGACCAGAGAATGAATAAAGAAAAGAAAAGAAGGTGGGGGACCCTACCAATGAACAGGGTGCAAACATCACAATTACTTGTTATTCGTGTCAAGTTTGCTTATTCCCTCTTTTCTCATAATCTTTTGTTCTCTGAAACAATAAAGTTATTTTCATTTATTCATTCGTTCATTTGTGTATTATAATTACTAACAGGGCTGGCACTCAATGAATTTTGAAAATAACCCGGAGGCAGTACTGGAAGCTTAGCAGTTAAAATTGAATATCCACAGAAATCTCACTTAAACAATTTAACATAACTATGATTTTGTAAGACAATAATAGCCTGCAGTTCAAAGAACAGTCACAGATATGATGTTAGCCCTGAGAAGTAAATTAATAAGTCATGTTACCTTAGTAATATCTAAAGCAACCTTCAAATCAGAAATTCAAATACTGTGTGATAGAAATAGAAAAGGAGATTGGTTGGAACTGGAGCATTTTAGAATCATTTCAATATATGTACTTGTTTTTTAAGGACGAATCAGTTCTATAGGTCAGGCTTAACTGATGGAATGTGAACTTCATCAAGTAAAAAGAACTATAAAAATAAAATGGGTCGTGTCGAGTGTGAGAGCATGAGTTGGAATATTAAATATCAGAGGCTGTTTAATGGAATAATTTTGAGCGACAGAGGTTGGAATTCCAATTTATGAATCAGTGCTATCAATTTCGATTAATTGACCGTAATTAAAGTATCATGAAATAATCAGATCTCTTTGTTACTGGGGTTCGTAGTTGGTAATTGTTTAAAATTTTATTATGACGTAGGTTGGTAAAAAGAAAAACTATCGAAGTATGTGAATTGAAAGCCTAAAATGACTAATTGCTGTTATTATTATATTGTGATACTAGATATCTTACGGGCTAGGCAGAGAGCAGTGCCAAATATCTTTATCCTTACAGACCTGACGCACTTCTATATTCATCAACTCTTATAACCTCGCGCCATTTTCGAAAAATTATTTCACATCAGCTGATATCGTATGACATGATGTCAGTAACCAGAGCAAGATTAATATTATTCATTCATTCGTTCATGTACATGAATATCATTCAATTAAGAATATGTAATGTTCAATAAAGTCCCGCTTACTTTTTTTAAGGGTTTCAGTGAACCACTTTATATTATTTTATTGCCATTCGCGTGTTTCTTTATGAAATGGGCGTAGGCAAGCCTGGTACAACGTCGAGTATTGGAATTTACGACAACACGAACATAATTTGAGTTTTATGACTTAATTACTACAAATTACACTTACTTGCAAATAAAGTATACCTACCTACTTTTATTGTACTTGTATTGAGACGTAAAATGTAACTGCTGGAACGTGGGAGTGTGACCTCCTCCGCCTGCCACTTCGGGGATTACAGGCGTTATGTTACTTTTTTTAAAGTCTTGATTCTTATTTGAGAGACAAAATGTTTTAATACTTCAATGTTCGTACCTATGATCAGAGGGCCCAGATATGCGGTGATTAAGAACTCACATCGACTGTTATGGCAAAACAACTGGACGACTCACCAGACCTGGCCCACACAAAGAAACCACTCACTAGTTAAACATTTCATTTATTAGCTATGAATGTGATGAAGCAGTAATACTTTTCAATAAATATGTAAGTTTGAGCTAAAGTATGAGGAAGCCTCCTATTATTCTTCGCATAGAATTACATCAAGCACAACTGCTTAAATCATAATCTTTCTACCTTGCTTTGTGCTTTATACCTATCCCGTAAGGAACCCGACGTGACGAAGTCATAATACAACAATTGCAAGATTGTTTCCATGAAACCACACATAAGTTTACCAAGTACTATTTAATTTAATTTGTATTTTAAATAAGATCGTTTTAATGGTAACACCACGTGTGGTACATACATAAATTACGCGTAAAAGACAGACGTATAATTTCGCAATCCCACGCGTGAGAGGTGTTGAGGTACAAAGAAATTATTTACCCGTGTTCCGCGGACGAGGAAATAAATCATACGTTGAAGAACTGTTCCCGTCGGTATATTTTATATGTTGTCAGCGCTGAACAAGCTAACAACAGGACAGGGCGCGATGGCGTTCATGTGGGGAGGCCCATGGCCAACAGTGGACTGATATAGGCTGAAGACGATAACAAAACGGTCTTTGTGTGATGCACATAGTAAATCCTTTCGAAATTACTGTGATGGATGGAGAAATTACACGTTTACAGAAAAAACTAGTTGAAACATGAATCATGTTTTCCAAACGCGACAAACACACAAGTTATTGTGTCAATTGTACTTGGGCTTTCCGTACCGAAAATATCAGAACAAGAATCAATTTGAGTGTTTTACGAAGCCCAATAAATCAGGATAATCTGGAGAGGCGTAACAGAGCACTTTATTTTGAATTGACGCGACTACGGATAAGAGAGAATTTGTGACTTTAAGACGTTAACACGAATTCAACGCTTTTCGAATTAGTCACTATAAAGTTAACACAGTATTTTCGCTTTAGTGCGTAGATATCTGCGTGATGTTGAAGTCAGTTGTAGTATTTATCGATTTTGTTGTTGTCATTTTGTTGTCAAGTTGTTGTCATTTTCAGAAATAATAATTGTTTTAATAGCAGATATATGTAGCTTTATTTATTTATTTATTTATTAGCACGCCAACAGCATTACACACAATTTTTCTGTTAGGTATTGTACACATGAGGTTTTATAAGCACGTGTGCATGCCAATTACAGGTGTGCACAACATTTACAAATTACTACTACTACTACTACTAGCTACTACTACTGCTACTACCACTAGCTACTACTACTGCTACTACTACTAGCTACTACTACTGCTACTACTACTAGCTTTGATGATATCACCAAGTCACTGCCTCATAGAACTTAATGAGCTTTCGGGCGTAAAACATAATCTACACACAGTGAAAACGTAATAAAAATGTATAATAAAAAAAGGCAACAGACGAACACGTATTTACATTATTAATGAAATACTGCGGCTGGCAGTCTCTTTAGGATTAGCAGTTCTGTATGTCATAACGTAAACAAGAGATTAAAGTTAAAGAACTTTGATAGAAACATAGAATTTTCATCTTTTTATAACAAAGTGTTTATTAGACAGTTCGATTAGTTTTGTACGTATCGGAAATATTTTTTATGAGATTCTACTGATTGTAACGAAATCGAAACGGCGACTAGTACTCAATATTAATAAACTTAATTTTTAATGGAGAATTTCTATATTAATAACAAATCTTTTTGTTTCTAATTTAAATACATACATGTAAATATTTATAAACAAATTCCATATTGGTATCAGGGTAAAAGTGATGCCTGCCCTACTAAGCGTTTATGGCGTTATGAAATTAAAAAGTAAAATAAATTCCTATTTTCAACATGACTCTTTAAAACTTAATTATTAAATTGCGAAGAAAAATTTTTCGTTAATCATCCAGACGGCTGAGAAGTACATCACCCTACCGGCGTCAGTATTTCCGGCCACATACTCGTAAAATCTAGCATTCTTCAAAGCGAGTTTGAATAGGCTTGTAAAGTTGCGTGGTCCATCTTAGGAAGCACTAGAATCTACCATCAGGAATATCGGACAAATGCTTATCTAAGATACATATAATAAAAAAATTGATAAAACAATACAAATACCTAACCATAAAAAACTTAGATATTTCAAAGTATACTGTATTGAATGAACGGATATGGCTTCTCATTATGAATTTCCGCAAAACAACCGATCTTGGCGACTTCTATATACTGATCTATACTTACATGGCTTTAAGGTTTTGCCATAAATGCTTAACATACTTATTTATAACTGTATTCGTGAGAAGTATGATTGACTCGTTTGGATTGGCGGACTGATTCGTTGGTTGAGTGGTTGCAAGCGCGACTGCCTATCCAAAGGTCCTGGATTCGATCCCGGGAGATCGGGAAAAACGGTTTTGGATTTTTACACCTTAAAATCGGTGTATGGCGATAGCTTCAACCCCTATTCCATAGTGGGACGTATAACGTAACTAATGAGATGTGCGTGTGTACTCCTCTGCCTACCTCCTGGTGGAAATGCAGAACTATGTTACAACTACATAAATAAGATATGCGAAGTACAGGACCGGTATAATCTTTGGACTGCGGTATTAATTAATCAAAGGGTAGGCGACAGATCGGTTAATATTGTAGCGACCCAATTCTGAGCGCTCATAATAAATGCAGCGTCCAACTCATTGGTATGGTTTCGCTCAAGTATCCAGCCAGGAATGTTGTTTACATCTAGATCAGCATACCCTATACACTCCATAGGTACACTGCTGACTGACGTACTAAATAAAAAATAAGCTAACGTTGAGTGAAGACAGTATTAGCGAATGAAAGTGTCTGGAGAAAGTAATTGAAAACTCATTAAAAAGTTTTCAATAAATTATTACCTCTTGGTTATATTTCCTAATAACTTAATTTGTAAAATCTTGTACTGATAAAATAAGTATTAACTTGATACCTACTCTGTACATTACAATTCTCATTTTTACGTTACATCTGGGAATGGAAAGAAATCGCGAGTGCTACCGTGCTGTTGCATTTCGCGAAGAGTTCAAGAAGGTATAATGAGCTGTTTCCGAACCTTCGATAGTTCGAGAACCATTAAAAGAAAATATCGACTAAATAAAACAAATTTTCTTTCTCGTATCATTCCTTTTACGTGACATTAGAAAGTGTGTCGTTACTCTGACGCCACCCACATTCGAACAACATGTTAATTAGTACAAATCATGATAGACAATGTTATCGGCGGTCCAATCAATAGGTATGGTCACGTCACGCACAGTCAACGAACCGATTCCCGTCTAGTCCTAAATATTACGGATTGAATGAATGAACGAACGAACGAACTTAGGTCACCGCCTCTGGGAATACGACGTTCGAAAAACAGGTTAATTTAATTAATTTGTGCACAATAAGATGCATTACAATTTATTATTAAATATGTATATACATATTTATTTATTATATTTGGTATCTTAGCTTTTTACTATAACCGCCTACCGCAAATTTTTCACGAATTACCAATTGTTGACTGATAGAGAATATGCTACTAGGCTTTAAGCCCGCCATTTGTACAACCTCAGTAGATTTTAGGTGGTACAATAAAGAGTAAATAAATGAGAAATGTGTTATGACTACTACTATAGAGAAGTTCGTAAAGAAGATAATTTAATTAATTTATGTGCAGTAGAATTTGAGTTAGTAGTCGCATTAGAATTTATTATTACTGGTTTACTAAGATTACTACTATAGCGAGATTTGAAAATGCAGTTATTCAATTAATTTGCATAATAATTTTTATTAATTAATGTACTACACTCCTCTGCCTACCCTTTCGGGGATTACAGGCCTGATGTAACGTTTTTTTTTTTAATTTATGTACAATACATTGCATTCGAATTCAATATTACAGAATCACTATTATCACTAATATATGTAAGTTATAATATCGAATACTGATCAATGTAACAGCTATATCAAATACAGAGGTCGAAGAAATTTTGAAAATAATGTATCATGTGGGTACTCGATATTAATGTGAATTGATGATGAGTTTAATAAAGATGGTGATAAAATGAATGTTAGGCATTCCTAGTAATAAAAACAAATCCATCCACATACATAGCGAAGTGTTTTAATTGGTTTTATTTGTGATACTTTGAAAATAATTTTCATTAAAATTAATTGAATTTTGCGGAACTGTTTAGTATAATAAAATGCATGAAACTGTGGAGTTAACTTGATTCTAAATAAAACAATAACATTTACACCATAAGATACTTCAATATGTGTAAAAAATAGCAATTTAATTGAAATTGTACATAAATATTTCTCTAAATATTTTAATATTATGCAGACGCTGCATTCAATGAGTTACGTATGAGATATGAAGCTCAAGTACTGTCTCAATGATGCGAGATACAACATAAATTCAGTTCAGCACTCTCGACAAACGCCTGTATTCTTCAGGTCGTCAGACTAACTCGTAGGAGGGCGACCTACGCTCCGGTTATCGAGACATAGCTGCCACTCTATGACCTTTCTTCCCCAGCGGTTGTCAGTCACTAGCGACTGATTAATAATTATTGGCTGGATTGGTCGTTTGCCATTTTTATAACATACACAATAAATAGAAGGAAAATTGAATAACTGTTTCAATTGGGTAAACGATAAATCACAATAAAATGAGACGCTCATCAACGCCCATTCATAAATAAAGAGCAAAGCGATCCCCAGTCGACGAGGGCGATGGCCGTATCAAAATACACTACGAGAAATTTTACATTTGAACAATTCAGCGTTAACAATATCTATGAAAGTCTCCACACAAAACCATTATCTGTATTGAGACAGGAGTCGTATTTTTTACGGTTACATAACATCATGCCGGAATTTCCACGAAGAGGTAAACAGAGGACAGACTCTGAGCTACTAGTAGGTGCTTAGAGTTAGAAAAACGCATCTATACCGGAACCGCGGATCGGACCTTACTGTCAGTAGTTCCGCTTGCGACCACTCGATCAAAGAGTCATTTTTTACGTAAAAACTTGTCTTTACAACTCGTTATAACCAAAAATACAGAAAGCAAATGCAGTTAACCGTTACTGACTGTAATTACGAATCCATGAGTTTTAATGTAGGTGGTGCCTGAAGGCTAAAGTCAAGTCACTTTAGATTATCAGTACGATTTTAACACTCGCCCGCGAAATGCCGTGTTTATTGATTCTCAATACCTCGTCCTGAAATGTAATCGTTGCGAATCATCCTCAAAGCGTACGATAATTTTATCACAGTTAGTTTGTTACATTATGACGCAAAATTGGATCTTTAAAATGTAACATCGCGACTGTGTTTTTTCGAATGGATAGGCAGAAGGGTAGTACTCCAACGTTTGAACATTCGTGGAATACGTCTCATGGAATAGGGGGATGAGGCTGTTGCTATAGGTACACTGAACACAAATAATTACAATCAAAGTGAAATTTTAAAATAGATTAAGCATACAATATTCTACGACTCCGCGTTTATTGTGGCAGAGTACTACACTACTCTGTAAACCTGTCTGGTAAATAAAGGCGTGATGGTGTGGTATACAAAAATCTAAAATTTTCTCCTCGATAAATTAGATGTGAGTCAGAAAATTAGACGGCAGACGTACACGGATGACGTGTGCACCCAACGTCACGAATTGGGTCGAAGCCATCACACACTCGCGAATTTACTAAACAATGTTATAAGTCAACGACCGCGTGCAGTTTCGGCGATCATATGGCGCGAGGTGCTCGGGCACAGACGCACTTACCGAGAAACAAACGTTAAGGCCATTCGTTCTCAGGTGTTCATTAATGGGTCGTATAACTACGTAGACGCATATAGGGTTTACGGTCTAAATTGTCAGACTTTTGTTTTACGATGCGTGTATTATTGGCTATAAACTTAATTTTACATAGCTTAAAATAGTCTAAAATTCTCAAGTGTTTAATTGATTACGGTTTTGATATATGTTTAAACGTTATTGCAATATAATTTTTTATAAGTGCTTAAGCTTTTCTGATCTGTTAATGTTTGTAGACAGCTTTTTGTTGTGGTTAGGTTATATATACTAACCATGTGTCTGCTTTGAGAATAGTAGGTTCATAAAAACCGTCTACGAGTGCCATTTCTACGAATTCCGTATTCTATTCATATCTATTTCTTTCAGTCCTAAATCTGTATCAGCGCGAACACAACATTCCGTACAAACTATTGTCGTTTCTTGCTTTTTGTGTTTAAAGATGGCGGCTGCCACGGCGACTAATTTTACACATTCATCTGTTAATATTCGTGGTATTCTTGTTAAAACTGTCGTGTATACACGCCTGTCGGACGAAATTAAACATTAAAATAAATGTACCGTACCTGCAACTTATATTAGCTTTCGTTTGAATACGTTTTGTTTTCGCCCGCGTTAAGATTCAGACAGATAGTGACTTAAGTACGATATCAAAGCGTAGTTTCTGTAAAGTACACAATTGCGAGTGGACTTTGGCGGGAACGTGATAAATTGATATGGTTCTTGGACAATTTCAAAGTCCCTTGTTGGCGACGAGCTTTGTTAATTATTGTGGACGTAACAGACAGACGGACAAGCCAATTCGGGTTAACGCTAAGTTCAGTGACTCGGAAAAATGCAGCTGAAGTAACAGCGCCCTTGCGTAAAGTACATTATGATAAAGTAACATTATGATATTTATACTCAAATATAAATTAAAAAGAATATTATTTGAGAGAAAAACACAAAAACATTACTTATTCCTGACTTCTTTAATGCCTGATAAGTTTAGTTATTTTTTTAAATAAGATTCTTTAAAAACTCGCACTATATTGACGCTAAATTTTGTTCATTAAATTATTAGAGTACAAATAAATTAGGCGGATCAAGGGACTGAGTGAGAAACAGAGAATTCGAGTGATTTCATACGTCACCGTAAAATGAAACTTTAATTGCTTACAAGTCTTGGCATTTAGTACAAACTTAATGTTGACATTTTAATTAGTTAAAGTAATACCATAAACCAATTAATTCGATTACAATTAGAAGTAATTGATTCTAATGAATTAATTGGGAGATTAAAATCACATTTCGCTATAGAAAACGTTTTTTTTTTTTTAATTTTATACAATGAGGTATGTCAGAAGGCTTTACAACTTTTTAACTAAAGAAACTCTTTGAAGATTGGATATCTTTAAGAATAGAAAATAAACTCTTTTAAGATTAAGTGTAAGACAGAAATTCAGACCTATTCGAGTGGATCCAGGTGCGTACTGAAATACCCGGTACAAGAGGGAAATTACCGTAAAATGTATCTGAAAATAAGATTAAATTGCCGAAATCTAATTTCCCTCGCAATTTGGTTTCGAAGAAAACCCGTCATAGCTTATTAAAGCTGCACGACGGGACGCGACGATCGATTAGTGTTCGTAGACTTTAGAATAAGAAAAATTGAATGTACTCTAAATAATCACACACACCACATGAAGTAAAAATGATATTGATAATGAAATTAAATTGTGATATGTATATTTCGCTCACAGTAGT
>DWFV01001872.1:0-10515 GCA_018246775.1 Parelbella machaon machaon | reverse complement strand
AGTTATCTTCAACTCTTTTTAGGTCCCACAACTTGCTACGATTCTCCTCTGCAATTGCGAGAGGCTTGGCGAGTACTGCACCACGCTGGTCCAACGCAGATTTTCGTAGATACGGGTTAGTGGCTACTAACCCGTTTGATGGATCGTTCTAAGTCCCTAATTTACATAATGATTTAATGATTATTTTCTAACAATTTCAACTGCAACTGATTGCTTAACGTTCCTTCGAAAGTCAGCGATACTCGTGGAAATTTGTCCGGCGTTGCTGGACCGGTACTCGTAGCACTCGAAAACTCGTGACTGTAGGAATATTTACGAGGCTGATGACGATGATGGACATTGGCAGGGTGAAGTCAGGTACGATTCCTTTGTCTTAGAAGTTAATAAAGCTCTTAGGAGCTAACGACGTTTTATCATTCAGAGTTCGTTAGTTCAGCACCAAGATCTTTTACATTTTTGAGAGTATTTAACACATCTTGTATTAACGTGAACCATCAAAAGTTACGCGATCATCTGGTATCTGTTCTGTGCCACTATTAGTGAATAGCACCGATAATCTGGTCTAATGTCTATTGTATTTTATAGTTAATAACCAATATATTTAATACTACTTGGAAACGTTCAGCTGTATTCAGGAAATAAGTAGAAAACAGTATAGAAGTAAGTGACAAGAACAGTTTGTTTGCTGCAGCCGCCAAGGACACCGCAGCGATATTGCCGCATCTTCTTTCAGTTGCACCTCGGTTTGTTACAATTTAATATAATCAGATCATTTGTACTTTCACGGATTGTAACAAGTCTAGCAACATTCGTCAGCGTGATCGCTGCGTGCGCCACGTGAACAATGCCCCGACTGCCTACACCGAACCGTACCCGAGGGTACTGAAATCAAATTTCTCACTACAATGGAAACTGTCACTTTTAATTCCAAAGTTGGAATTTGCATTGAGATTTTGAAATTAAATCTGACAGCATCAAATAATCTGTCACTCAGTTTATAATTTGATAAAAGAATTCATTACGGTATTTGATGCGGAAGTAGAATGATGATCTCTGAATACATTTTATACGTTTTTCGTTAAACTTTTCGCGCGTTAATTATTATAAACCAAACATAATTATATTTACGAAAATTGAGGCAGATTTAAATAAATTTACGCGCACAGATCCTACCGTTATCAATAACTTCGTAGAAGTTTAGACCCTGCTATGAAACAAACTGTTGATTGGTTTCAGGATTACTACTTTTCTCATTATTAGATGAGATCGCGTAATGGTGTCAATTTCTGCGAATTCCGAGATCTTTTACGAGTAGTTCCTACTAATACTCGTCGAATCTTTACAGTTTATGGAATGAATGAACCTGAATTCTAAAATTGTATCCTTTACATAATTTTAAAATTCTCTCTCTCAATTAAGGGTTATGCCTGGTTTTAAGATGAAATGCAATTTGCTGTAAATATAAAAGTAAGCATAGTGAGTGAACGTGCAAGACTCAGAGATCATTAGTCTGGTCCAAGGCGTGTGAAACCTAGTCTCCTCGTTTTTATAAAGAGCCAAATTCATATAAACTTTCATAGTCCATTTTACTTCCTTTGTTTCTGAATTTTCAAAAAAGACGATACAGTAAGCTTTTATATTTAATCAAAACCACGAAACAATTTTCACAGTTCTAACTTCAAAACCTAAAAATTTTCATACATTTTTTCATCCCCGTTTTATCCCCTTGGAAATAAAATTTCTTAAATTCCTTTGTTAAAGGATGCTTACGTTATAATAGTAACCCTGCGGCCAAATTTCTATTTCGAACGACTTTAATTCTATAATTACATTCAATCAAAATATACACGGTTTAAAAGACTTTTACGTATAATTTAATACTCATATATCTATTCATCACTATTATTTTAACATCACGACGAGTCCCTAACAGTGTATGTTATACATATAAATGAGTGTTCTTAATGGTGTATATTAGTTTACATTAAGCAATATAATACTAAAAAGCATGGTGCAGGGACAAGTGAAGATGCTCAGAGATTATATAATGTTTCATTTTAACATTCAGCAAAAGGGAGACTTGTTAATTTTGTTTTAATTTTCGTTACTTGAATTACTACGTGTTCTCATATAAAAATTAATACACATTAAAATTTATTACAAAATTGTAGGTACGAGTGTTACGTCTTTTAAAATTCAAATGTAACTTTCCAAGACTTGCAGGAATGAAGCAATTCGTATGTGAAGCGACAAGTTTCGTTCTAACAGCAGTTTAATCGGATAAGTTATACACGTGGCATATTTGAGAAGTCTTCATAAGATCGTCAGGAAGGCGCGGCTTGGCCCTGCGCGACTTTTAATTGTTTTAAAATTTGATGTCTGGCGCTCTGTTGTAAACCACCTACGCTTTGCTAAGTAAGCCAGAAACCCAGCCCTTGAAGGAGTGACTGGCTCTCACTAACACTCCACGATCTACATAATATTAACTTTAAGCAAATACCATCGGAAGAATAAACAACTAAACACACAGCATTCAAAGCTCACTGTGTACTCAATTCATGACAACTTCCGGGAAATTTTATTAAAAAGAAATAAAGCAAGGAAATAATGAATGAACATTTAATAAGATAACTAGGAGGGCATGCGCATAGAAACGAAAAGGAATTCGCGGATAAAGCGATAATTGAAGCAACAAAAATTTTAAGTGTTGTTTTAAACAATGCACTGTTATAAAGTGTAAGCGTAGACAAGTAATATGCAGAAAGTATTCTGGTATTAACTCTAAAGCAGAAGGCAGATTTCTAAGACAAAATCAAGAACAGTAGAAAATAGAAATTTGTTACATGTTAATTTGTTACATGTTACAGCACAATCAGCACGTGCTGTCGCCGACTGCCCCACCGCACGTTCTACGTAATAACATTGATGCAGATTTTTCGAAACTGCTGCCATGTTTTACAATATTTTTTTTATTATTTCAACACATCTATCATTCATCTAACCATCCCTCGGTCTTTGGAAGTTCAGTGTTAGACATAGGCCTTCTCTAATCGACGGCAATCCTCCCGGTATTGGGTCTTCCGACGTCAGCTGGGGAGTTCGACACAACTACTAACTTTCAACACGCGCATTGTGTATCTGCGGCTATTGAAAGACTCAAGTGCCGACCGAAACTAAAACCGACCTATCTTATGTAGAGGTAGAAATCTCCAAAACCGGCGTACGAGTATGATGAGAGTGACAAATGTAGATGAAACAATTCAGATCGGTAAGAATAGAGCTACTTGATGCTCGGTGCTCTGCGCCTTCTCCGGAGGGCTCTGGTGCGATAACATAATAATGGAAACAAATAATGAATGTAGAACTAGTAGAGTCGATCTTTTATCGATAGAGCAACATCGATACGATAGGGTACAACAATATTGTTCAACTTTAGCCGCGCACCAGACGGCGCTGTAACTGCCGTAACACATCTTATGAAACTCAGCCATCATAAATTCACTCCGACCACTTCTAGATTAATTTTTTGAACCCTTTTAAAAGTATTTTTTTATAATTCCGGGTTCTAGGGAAAGAAGTTTGGACAAGGTCAACAGCGATTTGAATTTGGAGCGTAATGGTTTTACAGTTACAGCAAAAGTAATATTGAAATATAATTTTCTTTTGAAATTACTTTGGTAAGAATAACATTTCAATTATAACATTCATCATACATAAAAACACAAGAAGAGTGTTTGAGAAAAAATGATGTACAGTAAAATATGTATATTTATAAAGTACAGTAAACGTACTTATCTTTATTACACATGAATTATGAAATAGTAGCGAAAAAAAGAGCGCAGTTCATTATACGTAGATATAAATTAAAACTAATATCAGTGACAAAGGAGAAATAAATACACAATTATTTTATGTTCGTAGAGGAGGTAGCTTCGTGTTCGTAGGATGCTGTGTAGTGATATGACGATGTTAATTATACCCAGACGAGACCGACGCAGAAATAATTGTGTTTGCGAGTGAAATCGAGGACAAATGGCAGCTCGGAGACATTATACTCGTAAATGGCAAAAACAAACAGGAAGTACGCGACTGCTGGATGTGTGTACGGGGTACCACGTGTTTAGCGACTATTTGGTAACGTAATAAGGTCTCAATTTGTTCCAAGCGTTTACGAATTTTTTAATAATTATGTTTTCTTTTAAGAAAACTTAAGCAAAAAACTAAGACGCACAATTCGGACAAAATAAATAGAATGAAAATCGATAGTAGACATCCATCTGGACTGTGATCGGTTGCATCTATGGTCGGTGAGGTTTTCACTCATAACGATATGCTGATCAACACATCAACCGTTGTAGTCTGTAGACAGACGGACGCGTTGTAGTTTCTGGATAACAGGAGTTAAGTATCCTACACTCTTGTTTTTTACGACCTTTCGTAAGCAATATTGTAAATCTATCGGAAACAATTTGTTAATAGTAAGGCGTATCTACCAAATATTCATTGGTAAGTACAATTTTGTATTTCGAATTTTAATGGAACGAAATAATCAACTGATTTTTTTTTTTAAGAATATTGATAAAATGAACATGACACCATATAACATGAAGCCATCTGTATCGTAAACAAAACACTCGAGTTACACTTGAAACGTTTACAAACGCAACTCGTCAAATATTTTCACTGAATGAGATGAGGATTGGAAGAGGGTGAGGCGCCACATCACCCACAGCTCGAAGCGCCCTGGAACAACTCTATCTAGAAAAAAGTAGGTTGGGGTAGAGTGTGTTTTTATTCATTTCCATTTTTTTTTTTTTTATGAAAGTCACTAGCACCTACAATCTAAAGAAAGAGTCGGGGTAAGTTTTATTATTTTCGTTAAATTTAAAAATTTCCAATTATTTACTGTAGAAAAACCCAAGACAACTGTGTTAACATCACGATTTTGGCTTTACTGGAACTGTAATAATTATTTTATAGAAAAGTTAGGATGCCTCGTGCTATTGAAAAACAATGATGACGTTTTATGAGTCGAGCTCAATACCAATGGACATGCCCGCAATGCACGCATCTCTCCCAGCAGTACATGCACACGAGCCAGCCTCATCTGTGTTAATGCCCCAACAGTATTAACTCAGACTGAGCGAAACACTCGATAACTTTTTTACTATTCATGTATTTCTCAATCATACTCGACCGTAGCGTTTATTACTTTTGTGGGCTAGTGCAACTTTATGGATGGCACGTCAAGAAATCGAATGGTTGAATGGAAAACTTAAACCCTTTATCTAGACGTCTGAGTCCTGACTAAAAAATAATAAAACATTTTTATTTTATTTTTTTATTTTTAGTTTTTCCTGACTACTAAAGCGTAATAGAAATCGTCCAAATACATAAACATTATTGTTAGTTACAAGAAACGTACTTCCAGATTCAAAATAACTCCCATTTGTTTAGAAGGTATCAGTACCATTTGATTTAAGGAACAGGATTTGTACGCATTGAGCGACTAGCCCGATAGAGATACTTAGAGAAAAAAATCCGGGCGAAGACTATCTATGTTTGTAAGGCTGAAAGCGATGTTGCCTTCTTGTCGTCTCATTCAATCTTTGAAGTTTGAATGTGGGATAAGGATTCCGATGGGTGACGGCTAGATATGTAGATACTTCTTTGGCAAACAAGTACTAACATCGCGTATATACATAGTTTTGCAGGAAGACACCCTCGTCGTTAGTATTATATTATTATTTAATATTATTATCAACGTTTTCTACCGTTTCGTTAACCTGGGTCTCCCCTCATTGTAAAAAGGACTAAAATCGTAATTGTACTTTTAGAGAACAACATGAAGACCTTTTAGTGGCGCATGTGTTTTATCGTATTATGCTTTAACAATTTGAAATGGCGATCTAAAAGATACATAATTCCGACTAAATCGTGAGCGAATGAAGGGGAAAAAGCTGGTTTTAATTAAGTATAAGTTTCACAAGTTGACTGTTCAGTGTACTAGTCGCAGCTTCGGTTTAATTTAGAAGGTTCATCTATCTGAGGGAGAAACCAGGAATTTATCGCTAGATAATAGTAACGGTGGCAGCAGCGAGCTGACAAACTGTTCTGTAATGAACCGGCATTAGTCAGTGGGCCTCAGCGAACATGCATAGCGCGCGGAATGGGGAGATACGAGAAAGGAACGAGATAAATTCGTTGATAACCATCTTATCTTAAGGGTTATTATTATTAACGTTAATTATTATTAAGGTTAATGAAGTGGGTGAAATCAATACAACAAAAACAACAAAATGACATTCAAGGAGATATAAATAAGTAGATCAATGCCTCGTTGGTCGAGTGGTTGCAAGCGCGATTTCAGATCGGGGGGGAGGCCCTTGATTCAAATTCCGGGTCAGGTGCTATTAGATTTTTCTAATTTAGAATTTCTAATAGTGATTCAGAGTCTGGATATTTGTCCGACGTATGGCAATAGGCTCACCATCTAGTACATGGGACGTAAACGTAATTGGTGAATCGAGGGAGTGTGCTACACTCCTGTTATTTACATAATATAGATATTATTTACATAATATAGAAACTCATTTTTTGTGTTTATATGTAAATTTAATGTTTAATAAATGTAATTTAAATAAATCTATATACATGTAATCGAAACCTAAACAAACCGATAGTCGTTATTCTATACATCTATATCGCCAGCATACACCGCACTCGAGTCGCACGAACTTAATATATTTCCTCAATCGCATTTCCCGTTTAAAAGGTTACAGTATATCCGCGTAAACGTTTTCCGCAGTATACGCTCACACCTACTAAAATGCTCGCAAAAAGACAAAAAGAGGCAATCAGCACGCAAATACGGCCAACGACATGCGAAAAAGATCATTACGAGGCAGTTGTAACGCGCAGATAAGCGAGCGAGGCGCGCACTCAGCACAATTTTCTTGCCAATAATTCGCGCCTCGCTCCTTACAGCCGTGCACACGTACGACGAGCCACCTACCGGGATCCGAGCAAATAATCACATGTTTTTTATTTGCTCAATCACACACGAGTTACATTATTTCTTTTTTAATATTTTCTATTTCTCCGTATCGCTTATTGCGATTTTGTTCTTATTTTTACATTAGCAGTAACAGAGAAATACCTAATGAGAATGTCAAGTATATAATTCTTTATAATCAAGGAAAAAAGACGCTCGTAGAGAATAACCTTAAGTACAAACAGAATTTTTCAGAATTTTCCAGAGAAACAAACATTATTTTCCTACTTGTAAACATTACAAATGAATAAGTGAAATTAATGTCCAATTTTCCACTGTGGGAGCATGGGTCTTCTCTTAGAATGAATAGGTTGACCATAGTTTGCCACGATAACTAAGTACGGGTTGGCAGATTTCACAGTGGAATGGTAAAAGGATAGGAAAAAAATGACAAAATTGCGTATAGTTCGATTGAAAGCGCTCACTTATATAATGAAGGTACAAACGCCTCTTGTTATTGCTCCGTGCAGCGAACTAAAGCTAACGAGCCCGGCCCCTGCCGCGGCCCGCGCGACGCGACCGCGGCCCAAATGACGCGGAACTGATGCCACCTAACGATTGCTGTCTTTTTGCAACGCCCGCGAGAATTATTTATGCCCCGCGCTGCACCCCAGCGCCGGCGGTGATTATTCTCACCTTAAGCTGCATTTTGTTCGCGGATACGGAAAGAAAAAAACACATATAAATCACTGTCGCAACACGAAAAATAATCGAAGAGGTTTCACTCAATTCACAAGTAACACACACATGCT
This sequence comes from Parelbella machaon machaon, assembly GCA_018246775.1. Taxonomy (NCBI): domain Eukaryota; kingdom Metazoa; phylum Arthropoda; class Insecta; order Lepidoptera; family Hesperiidae; genus Parelbella; species Parelbella machaon. The sequence goes on along the minus strand of DWFV01001872.1, from coordinate 2,709 downwards.
GCATCACATCACCGCACGTATACAGAGAGCACGAAGGTTCGCCCCTCGTGCCGACGATGGGCCATCTCTGCAGCAGGTAAATATAACGTAGTCATAGCTGTTTCTTTCCTACTTACGCGATTATAACAGAAATTAAAAGCACTCATAGCAGAAAGGTTAGATAAATACGTATTCGCTAAAAAGGCTGATGAAATATAATGAAGTCGGGAGTTGTGAGAGCTTTATTACGCCGTCGAGATAAAATCGTAGCTGTGCGGGTAAGTGCGTGGATCCTTGTATTTATTTTCTTTAGCTTTATTCTAAAGGTGCGCTTAACAGGATAATCCAATTTTTCTTGGTCAATTATTTCAAAGAGGGAGTGTTAGGGGTCCTTTATTCGATATTCGAGTTCGGGTTTTGAGCCGACTTAAACGAAAGCTGTTTTAAAACTTCCAACTATTACTTTCGTAAAAGCTTAAGTGTTCAATGTATCTTATGTTATTGACGGGCTCGTAAGTCCGGTGGTTAGTGACCCTGTCTGCTGTGATGTGGGTTGTGGAGTATTTACTCCTCGATATTTATCTTCTCGACTAATTTTTCATCTAAATACTAAACAAATGTACTGTATCCAGATGTAAAACTGTTTATATATGTATTTAAAACTGTATTTACGAGTAATATGCATATTATTTATTTACATTCACCTTCTTAGTAATACTGTATATTGCGTGCTATTCAGTCCTACTGCTTGGACTTTAAGGAACGATTCAAATCTATTTTCAGGTATCATAATATGACTATCCTACCTTCGCACGATCGTTTCCTTCTTATTCGTGCTCATTTCACTTCTTCTAGTAAGAAATCCTTTTGCATAGTTGCCGTTCGCCTTTGAAACCCTCCTCCTCTTAATATTCATCGGGCACAATCTTTGATCTTTAAATTCAGGTTTAAAATTTGGTTATCTGTAGCAAATGAACTTTTCCTTTCCGATCAATTCCATAATATCATTGGAATTGCTGTAAATACTATAAATAATTGTTCCGATTACACGTTGTACACCCCTGCTACTAGGTCTTCAACTACTGTTAGACAATTGTTGCGATGTAACGTGTCTGTCGGTGACCGCACAGGTACACGGATGGTAGAATCTTACAATCCTGATCAAGAACCTATCCAAATATTATCGAACACACTTCGCAAAAACGGCGCGTATTCCAATATCCTAGACATTCTTGTATATACGGAGACATCCATTAGAAATTAAACCAAAGATAAGTAACAAGAAGATTTACGACAAGGCCTGTCGGCGTAGTCATCGAAAAATGTGTCAGAGGGTAGTTGCACTAGATTATCAGCGATTAAACTTAATGCACCGCGAAAATACCGAATTAGGTAGAATAGGGTCGATAAGAAAAAGCGGCTGTAGCATAAATCGGTGGCGAGAGTCCAGTGAAGCGGGAGAGCATTAAGTCCGCGTGACGTATGTATCCCGTTATCCAGGAGAGCGCGTGGCCCGCCCAATGACGCGGAAAAGATGCGGGCGCGACGCTCCCGCGCGTAGCCGGCGGCTGCTCGCGGCTATTAATGGTGTTCATGGCACTTCTTCGCGCACAACGATGCCGTCGCGCCGCAGCCTCCCACCACCTGCTGGATTATACTTACTAATGTATAAACGCCTTAGGGGGCGTTCATTAATTACGTGAGGCGTTCAAGGGGGGAGACGGTCAAGTCGAATCTTATCTAATTTTACTTTGGGGAGAGTGGGGTCTCTGTAAATATCACGTAATTTCTTTTGGAAAGAAACACAGTAAAATTTCAATAAAATAATATTTAATCTTATTTAATATTGTAAGCATTTTAGTGTATACTTTTCACTATATATAGTTCAAGTCTACTTACTCAAGCAAATTATGATTTTTATTTTTAGAATAAATTACATTTACGACATCACATTACGAGATTAACTCTAAAATCATCTCACGTAATTAATGGACGTTACTTGTGTAAGTATATGAAATTCTACAAAACTTATCTGGAACCACACTTCATAATTTATATGGGTGTAATCAAATAAATGTAAATTGTTACAAGTGCGCATGATTAAAAAAACACTGCAAGCAAATGAAGTAAATAAAAGTAGATGAAATGTACGCAATATACAGTCTAATTAACATGAGTATAATTTACCTAACACCAATCCACCAATATTACGCCAAAAGGAGAACAGGGATATATTATTATCTATATTGAGAATATAGGGGTATCATTGGCAACAGCTCTGACACAAACTGAATACCATATCCACGTGGCGCGGGCGGCCGGTCTCGGCGGGCCGCTGCGTCGCGCCGCACAAAGCCCGCACGTAAATCCACCGGTATCTCGCCGAAGCGGCTCCACAATATCTATCGCAGTTCGTTTCGCCACGCATATTACATTATTGTACAGTATTGATTTGAATTTATATTTTTATAATAAACTCCGACGCAAAAAAAACAGTGTTATGTTTGATGATACTATAACGTAAGCATAATTTATAAAAGTTTAGGGGTGCATGGCAGAGGGTTAAAACCGCACTAAGTGTCCGGCTGTGGATGATGTGATTTCTAGTGTTATTCCGAAGGTAATATAAAAAAATTGAGCTTTATACTTTAACGAAAGTGAGGTACTATTTGGTGAGGCCTATGTCCAGCAGTGGACGGGAGCAGGCTGATAATGAATGAATGAGGTACT
>DWFV01001871.1:0-10517 GCA_018246775.1 Parelbella machaon machaon | reverse complement strand
AGTGTACTACACTCCTCTACCTACCTCTAAGGGGATTATAGGCGTGATGTTACGTTCTTTTCATGTCATTGTCATTGAAATCTTTGAATTGGTCGTAAATATTTTCTTACAAACTTCTGAGACCAGAGTCAACAGTAACATGATAAAAGAATTGATGATGATGATAACGACGACTGTCTTAAAATAAACCATCTTTGCATTACATACATTTATTATTAGGGAATATCTTCTGTCGTTACTGCTGGGCAAAGGTCTGTCCAGCAGTTCGCTGAGAGAAGCTAATTTGATAAAAGACCAGTTGTTGTTTGGAATTCCACTCTTGCTCCCGTTCAATTTTATAACGATTTTGTGACCTAAAAAGTATCAACTACCCAAAATCAATTATGTCGTACCTTTAAAAACTAGATCTTAAATATGACAACCTTCTGCCACTAAAATAATCGCTTTATTTAACAGTGTTCAAGTGAATCAACGTTGAAGCGTACAAAGAGATTGCTTACTTATTGTTAGAGTATTTCGTTATAATGGCTACTTACGTATGGATTTCTAAAAGAGTCCTTGAAAATTCGATAACATTTCAATTATACACTATTATTATCACGCCAGGTTCCTTACGGGGTACGCAGAAAGCACCGAGTGCTAAATATCTTTATCCTTACAAGCCTGACCTGCTTCTTCTACATTTGAATGTTCTCTTGATACGAACGCGGGTTTCGGAGACTTCGAATTCCCCCATCAGCCAATATGTGACCTAGTCGGTCAAGATCCGTAGTGTTGGTCTCCCTCAGCATCTGCATCCATCTACATTCATATTATTTCAGGGATTATCGAGATTAATACTCTGTATTGATACCACATCCGTAACTTAACAGACAAATAACTTAGGTTTCCTAGTAGTGGATCGTAGTCTGGATCAGTGACTGGTGTATGATAATAGGCTCACCAACTAGTTAAAAGTGACAGTGTACTACACTCCTCTATCCACTCCTTTGGAGGTTACAGACGTGATGTTACGATGTTGATGTAACGTTACCACATCTGTCCAATCCTCCCCAGAGCCGGCCACCGACAAACCGCACCTGGGTACCAGAGACAGAGTCGCTGCTGACGTTCAGTGCGGAGGAGCTGACCAGAGTGTCCTGCGAGAAGGTGACGCGGGAGACTGAGCACGTGCGGCGTCTCTCGTCCCTGATCGTGTGGGTGATCAGAGAGCTGCAGGACATTGCCTACGCTAAGGATTATGATAAGGTGAGTTTAATAACCAATCGCAATAGAATCGCCCCCTATTCCTTTGGACATATAAAATAACTGGCCAAATTTATTAGCGTACCACGCCCCTCAGTTTACCATTTCGAGGATATATAGGTGTGATATTACGTTAATTATTTTTGTATTTAGAATTATCTTTGCCCAGTTGTGAAATAGATCTCTGTTAACTATTAGTGAAGAATAGAGGTGTTTTGGAGTGGAGACCATGACTTGACAAACGTAGCGCAGGACGCCCTCCAGCTGGTGGAGGGACGATATACGCAGTGGCTGGCAGCGGTTGAAAACGAAGAGCTGAAAAGTGAACTGTGACATGCTACTGGAGGGTCTTACATGATAGTGTCTACAGTGGACAAGAAATTTGCTGATGATGAGCTATTAGTCAGTGCGAAGTCTACATGAGAAATCCTCACTCTTGCATATTTACAATCGCAACCTTCTGACAAGACTTTCACTTCTACAAGTCTTCCTCAAAACACCCAGCAAAGTGGCAACAATACCACCGCAAAAGTGGTACCACGCCACACTTGTTAAAAATGTTATGTCATTGTGTCATGCCTCTGCAATAGATGCATCTCCTACAAAGCTTCAACATGCCCTTTTCACACTTTCATATTGTACAGTTAGATTACCAATCTGTTTTATCTTCTGCTCGTCATAATGTCTAAAGCTTTAGAGCTGATCTAACATCAGTATTTTGTTTCAGTTTTTGTCCAGGTTTCTCCTACCATAGTAGCAAAAGTTTTGCGGTTGGTAGGTTTCTCCTACCATAGAGTTACCAAAAGTTTTGTTGTTGCAGGAGACGAAGGAATCTGAGGAAGATGTCCTACTGCTGCAGCTGGCCTGGGCGCTGGACGAGCTGGCACGGATCACAGGATATGACCCAGATCATACTGAATTCGCCACCATCGCCACTCCAGGTACATTGAGGATTGATTAGATTCAGTCAAGTTTGAATGGATCAAATTTACATGGAACAAATTATGATTAATGTTAAAATGTGCATAACTATTCTTAAATAGTTAATAGTTAAGGTTTGCCCCTCACACTCCCAATTCCCAATTTTCCCACTTCCAAATCTTGGACTTATCCAAGATTTGGAAGTGGGAAAATTGGGAATTGGGAGTGTAAGGGGCAAACCTTCCACTTTGGAGATTTCGTGCTTAACTGGTCCTTAAGTAATCTAAATAGTCGCTTCTGTACAAACTATAATCGAGACAAATCAGTATTGGGCTTGCGAAATGAAGAAATGTGTTTATTTTGTGTCATCTTTTTCTTTTGTTTGCTCCTGCTTGCTTTTTAACCACATCGATCAAAATAGGTTGTTTTGACCAATAGGCCAATTATTGACTGAATGGCGAGTTGGCGGTCACCGAAACCAACATGTACGTATGAAGAAAGTGATGAATGTGGAAAAAGCATGGCAGCTCTGTAAAAATCTTTGGCACTCTGTACTCTTTGTCTATCGCATAATGGACCTAGCGTGATGGTACAACAGTGACACCTTTTTGAATTACCATTCTACACATCAGGCATATCTTTACCTCAGCCCCTGCTCCATCGACTACGCCGGCCACGTTCTTCGGCCTACCGATCCCGAACGACGGCCCCGCGATGTCCGCCTGTCTCAAATACAAGCACTCCGCGGTGCCCGCCGTCATCAGGTGCGCGATGCCCATACCGGACGTCGTCTTGCAGTTCCTCAATATGACCAGTAAGTTTTTGGAAATTTAAAATTTCCGAAGGGGTGGGCAGAGATGTGCAGCACATTCCCTCGTTTCACACATTACGTTTACGTCCCACGGAGTAGGCGATGAGTCTATTGCCATACACCGGGCACAGATCCAGACTCTAAATCCACTCCAGAAAATCTAAGTTAGAAAATTAAGCCAAAGAATCCATGACTTCTCGATTAGTAGTTGCGCTTGCTACCACTCGACCAACGAGTCTGTCCGATTATTGATTAAATTTTGAAATTTAAATTACCGGTCAAAAATGTCCCTTGTAGGATGCTCTTATTCTCAGTCGAGTAGATCACACACTTCATTGTTTTTTTCTCTGCATTATTTTTATACCTAAGAAATTGTGTTGCTGTTGCTATGTAAGAAACCATTATTGCTAAGTTCGGTCTTTGGTCAATTACTGTTGGTTACTAATGAAACAGGTTGCCTAGTGTAGGAGTGTATACACATCTGCAAGACTGTTTACGTCCTCTTGCTGGCTAAATGTGCTCTCCCGTAACTGTAAGAGAAATGGAAAATAATCCTCTAGCCTGTTTCAATGTGATGTGCGATGTGTCCACAGTATGCTTCCTGATTTGGGATCATATAGGTACTACAGTACAGTATAGTAATATGTATATATGATTTCTGTTCCAATCTATATATTTAGGGTCTTTTAATCGAGAAATAATAATAATAAATATTTATCTTTAAGACACATCGCTCTCTGGATCTAGTAGTGCTTCCCAGACCCAGGACGTAATGAACCTGCTCGCGATGTTTCAGAATTCTAGTAAGTTTCTCTTTTCTACTTAACTAGGGGTTCTAGAATGGGTGAGAAAATTGATTGGAATGGATATGGATGTTGGATGGATGGAATGAAAAATGAATGCATTAGAATTTCTGAACTGAGACTCATGGTCTCTTAAATGTCTCTTTTTTATCTTTTTGATGTAGGTACAATACTATGTGTGTTGATTGAAATACATACTTTTCATACTATGATGGAAACAATTAGATCATTAACATGAGTAATAATTTAATAATAATTAAAAGTAAATTAATGATAATTTCAAAAAAATTAATTTAACGTGATTTAATTAAACCTCCAACAAATTTACATTATTAAACAACTATTTTAATCGACATTTACATCTGTCTCTTTCACTTCCTTTTCAAATTTTAATGACTCCATGTATCAGGTTCTGGTCAAGGTCAGCAACAATTCACGAATATGTCCCGGGACGAGGTCCGCCAGCGCATGCTGGCCTGCCTGACTGGCTCGGACTCCGCTGACTGTCTCGGCTTTCAGGCTTTCATACTATTTTTAAGCAACAATTGTGAGTATGGTTTAATACATATCTTGTACATTACTCACGATGTATCAAAACTATTTGGTGAACTCAAGAAGCCGTGCTTTTTGATCCCTAACCGCGTGCCCAGCGTGTTGATTTTGGCCAAAATTCCTCAGGGAGACCTATGTCCAACAATGGGCTTAGAGATGTTAATGATGATGATCAACATTAAGAAGACTAATTAGCCCACATATAGCAATTAAAAAAGATAACTTTTATTAATATTATTTGGCCTCTGTCTGCTATACTTCGGCTGTTTAATGCGTAAATCCTCCATAATTAATTCATTTTTTATTTCAGCCCAACTACAACAAATTCCAAATGTCCAATTGCGAGCGAACCGTGAAACAGATGCATCTAAGCTGGAGATTTTAGAAGCGAGAGAAAACCATTCACTGACACTTTCCCGACGGCAGAGAACAAAACGGTCATCTAACGACCCCTTGCAAGAATTCACGCAATACTATATCAAATATAAAACTTGGAACGGTACCAATCCCCTAAAAACAGATGACAGCCCATCCAAATCTGACAACTTTGACGTCAAAAACGATCTGCCAGCTGTCAAAAAATTGCGCAAGCGTTCTGTCACTGTCAAAAACGGAATCACTGTCAAAGTCGCCGAAGATCCGATGCAAGATTTGAGTTACTACGAAAAGCATAAGCATAATGTCTATTATAATAAAGATACATCTCAAGCAGAGAAAATTAAAGCATACTTGGACAAGTTACATCACAGCAACAGTATGACAGCCAAGGAACTCGTTCGTAAAGTGAATAAACTGATCAAATCCGTTCATAAACGATCTGTGCATTATTCACGCCTCCACAGACCTCGTGTTCCAGAAGACCCAATGCAGGATCTGAGTTATTACGTTAAAAGTAAGCCCGGGACGAATATTAAACCAGATCTGGGGAACGCAGCCAGGGTGCGGCTTGGTCTGCAGGAGATTTTTGAAAGAGGTAACATTGAGATAATCAGGCGGTACGGATCGTTCTACATTCCTGGTGTCCAGCCTTTGCTTAAAGGTCAAATTGAGAGTTTTTCAGACGTTTAAGCCTGGACCTTCGATATGTTAGCAGTTTCTCTACATCTCGGTATCAGAAACAAGGGAACATGATACTTTAGCATATAATTGATTTTAACAGTAAATGCTGTATTGATGATTGAGCACTCAAGACCTAAAATTATTATTTATACATATATCATCTCGCTTCTTCTCGGACAGAATAGAAGAAAGTACCCAGGGCTAGATTTAGGTTTTTACAGATCTGGTATGCCTTCCTACACATTCTTCTCTCTCTCTCTGTGTATACAAAGTAGGCCTTTTCATTACATTTTAAACACTGCCTTTAAAAAGCTGTAATCTACTGCCTACAGTTACAGTGAGATGATCTCTATACTTTTTTCACATATAATATATAAAAATTTATACACGTGTGTTTGAAAATAAAACACATAGATATCATAAAGTGAGGTTTTATTCAAAAAAAGAAAATGGCGACTAACAACTAGCAACATTATGCAAGACTTTAACTCAATATTGAATAATCAAAAAGATTAAATACGAATATTCCTTACAACTAGACGATGTACATAAATATATTTTGTTATTGTCGTGGTTTATTATTGCTTCAGTTTGGTCCCCGGAAATATGATTTGTGACCTTTCAAAAAGGAATGTCTAAAAATTTCCATAATTTGTCAATGGTTTGACATTTTTTTTGTGTATATAACAAATAGTTACAAAAACGTGTAGTATATTTTTAAAAATATAGTTTTGTTATAATATATATACTCTTTATATTTATAAATATCGAAGATCACTTTTAAAATTCAGTATATTGACGTTTTTGAGTAGCACAGATAATTTAGGTTAATATATATAATGATAAAATCTGTCTGTATGTCTATAATATCGTAAGCCCAGATTTTTATTGTGCTATTAATGAACACATAAAAAATCAAAATTCTTGAATCTCTAATATTTCTGAGTACATGATTTTATCTATTGAATCTCAAGGCCATTATGCTGGTATCTAAAACTGATCGACGTGACAATATAATTAATGATAAACGTCAAAAGTATAAACATCTTCACGTCAAAGCAAATTGTAACATATAAAACGTAATAAGTCAGATATATCTATAATACACGTAGACAAGTATTCCACAAGTTAACTGGTAATTATTAATTATAGTAATAGAAAAAAATGGCAAAAGTTTTATAGAAAAAACTGGCAATACACAGGAAAGATTATAAACGGAATTTTTTAAATTAAGAACACAAAAATTCAGAGCATTCTGTATTATTTCGTTGTCGAAAGCGTTTAAAACCTTCGGAATGTTTTTTAAATTTTTGGGTTACCACACAAAAGGGGAAATATAAAAAAAAACTGGTAACTCGGAATGTTTGTAAATGGAAAATGAATGCCACGAAAACAATAAACAGGAAAATACCATTACTACACTTCCATAATCTCATATAAGGCACGATTTACTTCATAATATATTTCTTTCGTAATAATAAAATGGATGACATTATTTAACAAGTTATATATGTTAGATATATGGACATCGCCGTCCAACTATAAAGCACCTTGTACATAAACATGTCAGGTATAAATGGTTATTCATTTTCATGTGACTCGGGAAACTTTTCCCATTTAATTATAAACACCAAACATTAATGTTTACAATTGCTTCATGAGTTATAAGCAACAATGAGTATTTATAAACAATTATATTTTCTACTATACATTTCAATAAATGCATAATCACATTTTTTAAAATCTATCTGGTGCTTTTTATTCGAACGGCAGAATGTCTAAGGGTATAGTCAGCATAAAAAGTACAACCTGCCAGTATTATTACTGATTTATATATGATTTACTTTACTTTACTGTATTTATTTCCTTTAAAACACTGTTATATCGCTTTAAGATCATGAAATCACACATTTATACCTCAATGTTCTCTCATGCTGACTATACCTTACTCTAACTCCCTCTTCACTCTACATATGACTCTGCGGTCTCTTTTTCCTGCTGAAGAGTCCGCCGAACACTCCCTTCTTGTCCTTCTTGTCTTTCGTTACACCGCTCACTGACAGTTCCGACTCTCCTGAAGACCTATTGGTGGTGAAAAAATCAGTCATTATTAATCATAGACAGCCAAGGGTGAATTAAGTATCAAGGCTGCCAAATCATAACCAGCGGAAGGTTGCACTCTGATGATCTGACAAATGGTATATTTAAATGGGAATCCAGAATCTTCTGTTCAAAAGCGAGGCGCAGGCAGTCAGGGTGTTCTAATTCTAATGACAATCTAACACATCATAAATTTCAATTTTAGAAATCAAATTATCGATCATATAATTACAACAGTGCATCTGCTGAACATACGACCATAGACGACAACTCACCTAGAGGCCGGTCTCTGGTCCAGGGCGGGCGAGCCACCGCTACCAGCGACGGAGGCCGGGCGGGTGCTGCCGCCACTGTTGCCTCCATACGCTGCAACATCAAAACATTATTATGAACGCTGCAATTTATATAGCTTCAGGGCAACTTGTCAGTCCTTTTCATGACCATATAAAGAAATAGATAGAACTTAGGGCATAATAGAAGCCATATACAAAAGATAAACTTGTCTAGAACTCACAAGAACCCTTAGTCATATTCATAGGAGCATTATTATTTAATATAACAATACAATTATATATACAAAATTCATGCACGGTTTGATACGCGGAAGAAATGCTGTCGTTATTATAAAAAAAAATTAAGCTCATTCTGTTCTCTTTATCTTCTTCTCCATCTCTATTTCCTTTAGAGGCAGGGAATGCAGAGAAATTAGGTGTTTGAATTTTATGACACGTTAAAAACCAAGAAACGACAGTATTTAGTATTGGTACGTATATATAAAACAAAACTAGAGTTCAGTTTGTCTACAGCAAGTTTCAATCCATGCTATCAGCGAGTTATAATCTGTGCGAGTTATCTGTCACCTGTCAGCTGTCAGCTACGGCAATAAAACCTGCACTTGCGGCTAGGATTTGCGAGGAAAAGGGATTTGAGTAACAGGGAGTGGGGCAATGTGAAGAAGGATTAAATAATCTTGGCAGTGCATTAGTGTTACCACAGCAATTGTCCATTTAAAAAAAATCCTATACAATTGAGCTGACAAGACGATAGTGTGGATTGACCCTTAACAATACAACTTCCATTTGCTACTACAATACAAAAGGGCACTACATATGCAACAGAAGCACCACAATCCACCCACAACACAACACCCGAAAGCTTTTCTATAACAGATTATGAATATAAAAAACACTAAAATTATACCAACAGGACTTGTTTTTTTAATAGTAAAAAATATAACTACAATTATTGATATTTCTACCAATATCTTATCATCATCGTCAGCCAGCCTAAGTCCACTGCTGGATATAGGCTTTATCGGCTTTTTGCCCATAACCCCCCCACAGAGGACACAACCAATACCTTATAATAAGTCATTATTTAAAAATAGAGAACAATAATAATCTAACACAACCATGCTAAAGCATAAATGCTAAATGCAAGTAGCCATAAATGTTTCTATTTCACAAGCACTCCAAAGTATTTATAAGTGAGCAGAAAAATAAACATATCTACAAGCATTTGTTAACATATAAATAAAATCAAAACTGAAATAAAACCGATAACGCAAACAACATATTAACATGGCCGACCTTTACCCAGCATAGCATACACATATTAAAAACTGACAAAAAAAAAAAACTACATATAAAGCAATACACGCAAAGAAGAATACGGATAGCAGATGTAAAGTAGACTATTCCACTTTTCAATAATAGCATTTCATATTGATTATTTTAATCCAGTCATTCAAAACAAATATTTAGCTGCTGCCAAAAAATCATTGTAGCATTTGTTTTATTTAAAAATTTACTATTTTTCTCTTTATAATGAGCATCAATTCACATGGGCTTTTAAAGGATCAAATAAATCAAGGACCTAAGCTTCATAATTTAAAAAAAAAGTTTGAACTTATTGTGAAGCGGCCAGTATGAATACTATTTGTGTCATAAATAAATATTCACATCATTCCTTTATGGAGTAATTTTAGTTAATTAATATTATTGTCATATCATTACGCCAGGTCCTTTTAAGGTAGGCAGAGAGCACCAGTTGCCAAATATTTCTATCCTTTCGGACTTGACGTATTTTTCCTACAAAATTTGATTTAAAAGACTGGGTTTATCCACAGAAATAATTGAATAAAAAAACGAACATACATTTCACTCTGTGAAGTACATATAGGAGGTGACTAGATCCTGGACGCATTAAAATAAGCAACACATTGGATTAGAACAGCATTTTGGAAAAACATTAACAATAATCTGATCTCAAATTGATCAGAGCCTGTGCCATGGTAACCAGATGGTTAATAACTACATACATATGTACATAAATTCCTTAATACATACTTATATAAATGATGTAACCCCCAGCCAGTAATTACAATTGTGGTCATCACACAAATAAATTGTTTTGGGTGGGAATCGAACCCACAGCCCAAAGTTTAACAGTTAGGTTCTCTAACCAGTGAACCAACAGGCTAATCTATACACCTATCTTATAAATGAAATGGTAATGTTATGACCCCAATATACATACCCCATATATATATGCTGAATTTCAATTTTAAAGTTATCCCCGAAGAGCAAGGGATACATACATATAGTTATAACAAAATAAAAGGCCCGTTTTAACATTTCTTCTTCTTCTTTTTTGTCTTGGCAATCAGCTACAAATACGAGCCATTTTTGCCAGTGTCGAGTTATAATTTTCTTTTCAAATTATCAATTTCTTCATGTCAGTAATGGTCTGTCAATAAGTCAAAGTGTCGCCTCCAACAGTGTAATGGCCACTGTTAGGGGTATCTTCTGAGAATTTTGGTGGAAATACAAAGGTATGTATAGCAGTTTTATATCATATTCACTACACCTCAGCAGTTCTGTCGCTATATATTACATAAAATGCCATCAAAATTATTTAATATAACACGTTAAAACACTAAGATATTGAATATAATACAAGAACACCACATGACACTTCAGATTCCCGCCAAAAACCTCAAGCTTGATCTCTGTGACAGTTGTCCC
>DWFV01001870.1:0-10517 GCA_018246775.1 Parelbella machaon machaon | reverse complement strand
TGTTAGCAGAACATGCGGCCGACGTCTCGCTTGTCGGAACCCGCTCCTCTGTCGCCAAGTAACGCCACAATCTTTGTGATGCATACTCTACCTTGGGCCCCTGCGATTTCTCACAATACCAACTCCTTGCTGACGGGCTGCCTATAAACACGTGAGGTGTCCAATATGAGGTGTTTCGTAAATGTTACTCTGATTACATTTTGCGCGGGCATTTTATAAGTCATCATGTTTTTTATTTGATGATAAATATGCGTTACTCATTAATAAATATTTTTCGGAAATGTATTCAATACTTTTTCAGTAGCAGCTAATATTAGTATGAAACGGAAGTTAATTAAATAGATTAAAAATCTTGTTATCAAAGTAGAATTTAAGAAAGTCGCGCTTAAGATTTAATTTATTTGTCATGTTGATTGAGGAGCTGCAAAAATTTTTATTCAATTAGATACTAAATAATCGAATCGCTATTAATGATCTGTATTCGCATTGTACAATATTCGTTCGGAAATTCCCGGAAATACAGTACCAATAACTCGTCAGTTGGGCGAGCTGATCGCGAATGTCCGCCAGAGTAATTACGCCGCCGCGGGGGCCTGCAGCGACACGACTGCGTTTGTTCTGGACTCCGGCGGCGGGACAAAGCGACCCACCGACAACGTTCCCCACAAAAACAATTAAATAGCATTTTTCAGGAGCTAATCTATGTGTACATTTATCTACAAATTTAACAGCAAAAAGTCATTTAAAATGAACACGGATCGTTTCGTTCAGGTGTTTGAGAGACTTTAGCCAAAAATTTCTGAATCTAGAAATAACGAATCCTGAGCGTAATCTGCAATAAAATTTGACAGTGACATGACTTGTATAAATCCGTACATAATAATAACATTTATCAGAAATAATTAATCGTCGCCAAAATTAAGACGATGTCCATGTCTACAGTGTATTGGTGTCAACAGGCTTTTAAAATTCCTTCCCCCAAATTTAAAGTTTGGAATTGTTAATTCTATTGGGAATGATCCAATAGAATGTTCGCGAAGAATTCATGTATTTCTCCGCTAGACGTTACGTGGCTGTTCTTTTGAATTATTTAATCTTTTTTATCCAAATAATCACCGTTTTTATTACTTCTAATTCGGTTTTGTTCAAAGTGTTCAAATAAATCTTGTCTAGCTACGTTTTTATTAATTTTATTGGTATATTTGTATCCAGATGAGAGAGAAACATAAAATGTTGTTGTATTAACAAGAAAACAAATTTGAATCGCTTTGTTGAATAAAAATTGAATATCTCACATTGCAAATAAACCCGTCAGATGATCAGATGAAGGAGCATCACGATTAAGACTCGGGAAGATTCCAAAAAGAAGTAAGTGGTTAACAATGTAGTGAAATAAGACCCTTAGTCTATGATAGCTTTCATTTTAAAGAGCTTTAGTCCGCAGCGGGAATAAATTATACAGTCCGATATAGGCGTCCCGATATAGTCCTTAAAGAGGACATTTTAATAAATTTAAAATAACGATTATCGTTGTCTGGCAGAGTCGTGATTTCGTTAGGTTCGTGGTTGGGTCTAGGGCCGGAATAAGTCGTCACGAGCGATTACTAAATTAATTAGGAACCAGCTCGGATGTAGATTGCGACTGAGATTATTTTCCCACACGACCCGGTGGTAAGATCTCGAAGATTCTGCAACTATTGTCGACTGTCGGACCGACGTAAACGTACGCGTGTCTTAGATTTATAAATTATCAACGTCCGATTGCTTCAGGGATAGGTAATCGATAAAATCTTCATAAAGATCCAATTATTCCGTTGGAATTTACAGCTGGATTATATCTGCGGTTGTTGCGACGGCCGTGTCCAAATAATATCTGGTGAATTTATGTTCGATCGGCTGGCTTTTATGAGACAGAAGGATGATGAACGATAGGCGGCAACGCGATCTCGGGATAAGAGCCATTTTTCACACTTATATCTCATTACATATCTTTAAATGTATATTTCACAGCATACGAGCGTACACGGTGCTAACTGTACAGTTAGATTGTTATTAAATTAAAACTGACCAGACATAAGTCTTATCTCGCCGTTGTCCTTGAATATATATATACCTATCAGTAATTTAATTGAAATTTAAAAAAATTTCAATAATAAAAAGTAAATCTCTAAATTATCGCCTAATATAAAATGAAGACAAAACAAACTCATATGCGAAATATGTGAGTACATACGTACGAAGATTAGACAAACACGTCTCGATGATTTCGCTATAATGTTACAAATGTTACATATCAACATTAAATATTTAATATTGCAACTAATTAACTAACGGAAGTAGAAAGATAGAATATTTGATATTAAATTGAAATGCTTATTACTCTAACTATGGTAGTATATAAGTATATAATATCTAAATATAGTATACTAAGGACTTTAGCTTCAGCCATAGTGACGTTGAGCCACGGTATTTGTGGATTACGGGGCTTCCAGAAACTGATCTTTACCGCGACAAGTTTAAATAAGTATGGATAAATTAGGACATCTGATATTCACTAGAATTTTTTTCATAATTAATAGCCTTTTTTATTGAATAATGTTAAGTAAATACCTACCGATTATTATTAATGATTATTTTAACAATATGAATTACAGGACAAAGTCCAGACACATTTTGATGCATAATTTCAATACAATGACTGGATCTGTGCCCGCTGTATCACAATAGGCTCACCATCTATTCCACGGGACTTAAACGTAACTAGTGAAATGTCCTCTCCTCTGCCTACCCCTTCGGGGATTAATTTCGTGATGTTACTTTTTTTTTTCAATATGATAGATTTTTTTATGAAATTCAGGTTTAATAACAACCGGAGCAGTAAGAATTCAGATTAATGTGGAATTACGCATCATAGACATCAATTTAGCTTATGATGAGTTGGAATGTCTAGTGTTGGTAATACATGGCGGGCTATTTATATAGAGCGAGATTTGAAGGCGGTGGGTTTGAAATGAAACAATTATATGTTGCGTAGTGTAATTGCGTTGCCTCGCCTGACCCATATCTCACGGTTGTTTCGTCATTTGTGGATCTTGGCGTTTTGTTGCTTTTTTTAAACAATGACCTATTCAACGGTTTTTTTTTCTGGAATTTTCGTTTCCTCTTCGCAATTTTGTTTAGGTCTTTCGCTGTTTGCATTATCTGCTTTAGTTGCTATATTTTTGTTACTTACTTGTACTTTGGTTTAATAGTTTGCGAGTGTATCTTGAAGTTTCCTTTGTTGTGTATGTTATCTGTGTATTATAAACCGCCCCTTGTACACAGTTTATGTACAATTTATGGATCTCTGAATTCAATTCAGTAGTGTGTTTCTCGAGTAATAATCGTATACATGTATACACATATGTATATTTACAAATTGGTTTCGAAGAAAAGTATCTAGGTAAACTGAATTCCTATTAATTGAAATTTTGTCATGCAAGTAATTATAATAACAGTAATATAGTTTATATAACTTCAGCAATATTCTTACACGGTTTGATTAACTCATTACATACCGTTTTGAAATTTCGGCTACTGACTTATGAATGGTTGTTTTTTATTACTTACCAAAAAAGATACGGTCCCCGTCTGATGTACGCAGAGGGTCAGATAATATCCGACTCGTAAAAATGAATTTATTGGATTAAAACAACGCGATGTGAACACGTCCAATATTTTCTTTTCGGTTACGAAAGTGCAAGAAAGCAGTGTGTTTTGTTAAATAATATTATAATTCTCCTTTATGTTATTCTTTATAATGGAACTTGCGTTATCTTCGTTTGGAATTCATTGTAATAAAACTTTAAAATTTTGGTGTAAATTTTTTTTATACATAACGGTAATTTGTTAAAAATTGTTGCTTAACATTTTGTAATCTGTATGCAGTGTTTTAAAAATAATATTTATTGTATAAGACGAAAGTTCCAAATATGGCCCAGATAGTACTAGGCGCACATACTGTGAGCAGAGATCATTGATACGGCCCTATTCTTACAAAGACGTCTCTAGAAGTCACTTAAATTACGTCATACTTACTTTGTTGCATATTAAAAATAAAAAAATATGTACTTATTAGTTGACTCAGTCATAATAAGGAAATACATACGTTTTTCGGTTTTTTTTAAATTGATTTATTGAAGCAGAATTAATCAGTTGCACAACAAAGGTATAAAAAAGATTATTGACAATAATTGCTTGTTAGAAATACGTATTGCAGTTAATAATGCATTTTTTGTAAAGGTTTGCAAGAGTTACCGCCTAAGCAAAATATTAACTAGGAGTTCAAGACTCGCCAAGAGTATTGGCCATTATTACAAGACCTCGACGCGAACTACTGTTTCACTTCATTAAGGTTAATGCGCTCTGGTCGCCGGCAGGAGAGGTCGGGGAGGTGAAGATTGATTGGTTAGTGGGAAGGGAAGCTAGCGTGTCGGCCCGCCTCCCAGCGACCGACACCTAGCGTGAACGCCTTACTTTTATGCATGCCTAGTACTCCGTTGTCATTGCCGGGCCAGTTTCACAATAAACTTCAGATTCACTTCGCGCCAACAATGTTTTGCTTCTGTGTAGTTTGATCGACAATTATCATCGCATTAGCATCATTGATAAAAACCCGACTTTATAAAATTGAATTGAAACGAATGTTCTTTTAAGCAAAACGTATTTACGTTCAAAAATTCATTCTAACATCAATCTTCAGCGCAGCTTAGCGATCGACAGATGACAGCAAGGTTGAACTGATTACTCGACGATCGACAGTGTCTCGATGTCGGGGCGACTAATCGGCAAATTTATCTGTCGGACGCTAGTTCGTTAGGCGTCGGACGGTATCAAAGGATTCCCGGGATCACGACTAAAATGTTCACGAGGTGCGTTTTCGAGAAAATCGATGGTAAATGGTGCGCACGATTATGAAGGACCCGCATCGCTTGAGTGTCGGTGAAGTGTAACAAGCGATTGTTTTGCCGAATCAGCCCGCGTTGTGACCACGATTCCCGGAAACCGTAACGTAAGATATTCAGGTATGTTTTAAATGTCCACTATCACTGGTGTTCACTGAAATAAAACGTACATTAAAGTTAATTCAATGGACGAGCAAACAAAGTGTGCTTAATTAAAAATCAATTTACTGAAAGCCTCCGGAACAAACGAAACGGCATACTTCGGATCGTTGCGCTCGAGGCACGCAGCGAGGAAGGAGTGTTTCCTTGCGATACGTTAAGCGAACATCCTGACAATTCGCCGAACGTGCACATTGTAATATTTAAAAAGCTTCGAGTCCATAAACAGTCAATTGAAAAAGACAAAGGTGTGCGCAATTTTTCTATAAGTACAGGTGAATTAAAAATACACGGATGCCAATTCCGTGTTACGACGTTGAAATATGTAAAGATGAGGAATTTTTTTTCATTTATTTACATTTTCCCATAATTGGCCATTATATCTTCTTAATGAACAATAAGAGTTGACGTGCGGGACATCTGTTTCACGTGAAGCGCTATAAATAACAGTTTTTTGTTCGTCCCATTGCATGATGTGATACAAAAGAGCAATTATTGTGATTCAATCAGTGCGTTTTGTTAAATCGGGGTTCACCGTAATACGTTCGAATCGGAGGCTCTCGTGATTCGATAAACATTATGCGGACAGTGGGGCGATATCGCGATATTAATTACGTTCTAAATAGAAGTGGACGGTGTATCTGAGCTAATAAATACGAAATAGATAAAAGATAAGGTTTTGCGGGTGTTTTTCAGCGGGCACGCACAATGAGCGGCTGGATCGCATTACACTTGCAGATAGATCCGGTCATTATCGCTTGTAATGAGCAGCTTGTGGACAAACTGAGCGCAGCGTGGGGTGCCAAGTGGGGGACTGCTAGCGGATCTCATATATTTCTTTTCACCAATTTCATGTTAGTATACCGTCATTAGCGAGTAGCGCTTAATTTGGCCTGGTATGGTCATTTTTTTAAATGTCAGTATGAGATATAGGTTAATGAGGGGAGAAAGAAATAGATGTTAGGTTAGCTTTTGTTAATGTACAGGAACATTTTTGCGATTACACTAACGTCTATCCTATAGAAATCTCTAGATATTGATGTTTTTTTTAATGAATTGGTAAAAATTTGTAAAAGTTATTTCGTTAAGTTTCATCTCTTATATAGGACAAAAGTACGTTTAAGATGCGAAAAAAGTTTCTCAGCAGGGTAGCTGGTGGAAATCTTTAGTCTCCAACTACCTCTATAGGAAATAGGCACATATATGTATGTATATTATTTTTCATAACACGTGATGAATGGAATAATTTGCATTGCGACAAACGATAAATATTTTCAGTCGTTTCAGAATATTTACAGCTACAACCGTACTCTAAAGCTAAAACGCAACAGTTTTAAAGTTAAATTATAACTGTATTGTATAAAATATACATATATTTGCATTTTTATAAATTTGTATTTTTTCGCTGTCGTTAGTGATTGAACCACTTCATTATTGAGTACTCTGGAGTGTGAAGAGGTCCGGTTTGAGTACGGGGTAGCTTCGTGGGATAAGCATGACTTTTTTTAATTAGTTACGTTCATCGCAATTATTAGTATCTTCTCGTAGAATTATCAACTGGTTCCCGTTATATTTATAAGTGTTTACACGGTCTGATATAAAGTTAAAATTTTTAACATTTTAATTATATGATTTTAGTAGGCTGTAACTACTATAGAAAAACAAAAGGAAATATCTAAAGATGTTTGGCTCTGTAAAAAATTTAATAAAAAGAAAACGTTATCCGTCTCCTCAATTACAATCAAAATATATGCATATCTAGTGGATAAAATGTTTGATTACGATGTATACATGGGTATTAATCTTATACGCCTGAAGAAAAAGAAAAAAACAGCTTGAAAAATTCAAACGATTTATGGTCATACTAGTATCGGACACCTGCGCTTGTTCAACTGGTTCGATCGAAATAGTCCTTCAGGTGTGCCATCTAAACATGTCAACGTGGTCACCGTAAATTAGAATTGTTTACACGTCCTGCGTGCTAGCGGTCTCTATAAAATGAAATTCGTGGTCACTTATGAACAATATTCTTGTAGCAGGAGTAGTCAGAAATGTTGGAGATTGTTAAATAAACTACTAGGTTGTTATTGTATGTAAATTGGATGTATACTATATCGAATTTCAGATGAAAGATAAACATGGCCATAAGGAACGTTTACTACGAATAACAGATCCAAATGACATACTGAGAATTTTAGCTTTCAAAATCATGTAACAACATCAATCTGCGAACAACATTAACGGTGTTGTATCTATTGCGATCACTTGTGTATAATGAAAATATTCATTCGAATGGAAAATTTAAAATTGTGGCATTGCTGCTACGAGTATCAGTTATTCGACACGCAGATGCAATCTGTGGGACGTCGTGAAAAAATATCAGGAGAAGCCCGCGCCCACCATAGCGGCCAGCGATATCTGCCTCCGACGAAATATCCTACCTCGTAGCCAGCGGGGCCCCATCCATAATGTATCGGCATCGCGAATTTCATACATAAAACATTAACGAGTAAGTTTTTATTTGATTGCGGCAGGAGAGGAGAGAGCATGGCGCGTCCTTTTCGTTTTTTCGACAATTAAAAAAATCCACCAAACATCCAGATTTCGCTGGGAAAACTCGAGCTGGAGAATCGTCATCGCGCACGCCCGTCACCTGAAGCTTTTTGCCATCACCGTTTCCCAGAATGAGGGGCGTTTTGATGTGAAACTGCATTTTGATGTGCTCGCAGACATCCAAAGAATTTGGCCGTTTAAAACACTTTTTTTTGCGGTTGTAACAAAATTGTTTTAGCTGACAGGTTATTTATATATTTTAGTATATTTCGAAACTGTCAAATTTGTACCTATTCTTACATACTAAATAAAATACCATAAATCGTTTTTAAGTTGTACCGATCTTGTCAATTCGTGATTCGTGGCCATCAGTATAGCGACGACTGCCCACGCGAGCGGTCGTGCGCCATCAAGCAGCGAAGGCACAGTAACGTCACGTGCGCGCCCACGAAACGCCTACCGACTCATAGCGTTGCGAAAAAAAAACGAAATCTCGACATAACTTCCATTCTAACCTTGAAATTTAAAGCTTCTGTTAAATTACTAAACGCGGCCCAGTTGGGACGTTCTGTTTTCTCGAGCCCCTTTTGTTCATTGTATTCGAGGCATTTAGGGCTCTCGAGTGTCATGCTGTGGAATTAAATCACGACAAGCTTTAACGATATAAAAATGTCGTCGAGTATGAATTTGTTCGAGAAAAAAAAATCTAGAGCAACCTTACAACGACGATTAAACTGGTTATAATTGTGCATAAACGTCGGTGCGAGCTCGGTAATGAACCATTCGGATAATCTCAATAATTCGCTGGTCGCGTGTTAGTCGTTAATTAAGCTATTTGTCAGGTGGCTGGACAATTTACATTTCTCCTGGAGTCCCGAGGATCCACTGTGAGGCAGGAGCATGGAAACGACGTATTATTATCCTTTTAGGGAGGGCGGCATCTCTAAGAGGCGCTTGTCTTCTACCGAACCTTTTATTGGGACCACCTGTGTTTGTTTGCTTGGACGTCTGAATTGTCCAGTAAATAAGGTTAGCGCAATATTTATTCGCTCCCCTTAATGTTATTTAGTGGCACTGACGTTTATTTGCATAATATGGAAATGGTGACCATTATTTAGCGCGTGAAAAATGTTATAAATTGATCTAAATAATCCGCATTGAATCGTATCGGCGGCTACTGGAAATTCTACCGGCGACAGCATCTTTATCCTGAAACAAAGAAACGATCATTGACATAAACCTCGGCCCGATTGCAGATACATTAACATGTAAGCAACAGGCACTGGTACATCTTGTTGGACAGAGGTATAAAAATGTCTTGCAAGCAACACAATTCATGGGAACTCGTTCTGGTCACAGACAGGCCATCAAGTTGGTTCAGCTTGCAGGTGAAATGTATTGACAACTGGTCTTCCTTGATGCATATCGGCGTGATGGTATCGTGGTAGCGGCGCTTCAGTCGGCTCCTGTTACCCTCGGACCTGTGGAGATCACAGATAAAGCTTGTTTATTTAGCACTAAAATTTATTCAGCCATGAGAGGCCATTAACAAAAGAATTATTAACAGTTGGACAGGTTTACGTTCATATGCTCAGGTAATAGCGTGCTGACTTATGTTCTTTTTTTGCGTGTTCCAGTAATGAATTGAATGTTAATAATATTTAATATATTCGTTTTTAATATTACTCCACCGCTTGTAAGATTAAAACTGTGTACTCCACTTCGATTTGCAGTACGGGTACGTCCGGAGATAATTGGTAAAGGTATAGTGATCGTTAATGTTTCTCAATGAACTTCATAAATCAAGGTCAAGTTAGCGCCTACAAAATGATAGTCTGCGTGGACAACATTCGATATATGGTAATAGGCGAGCAGGAAACTTATGGAAGTCGGTCGGCTGACACAATAAATTAAGGGCATGGCGGGACGGCCATTCATAAAGTAATCTCGCTTGTTTATGAATGAAACTGGCAACGAGCCTATAAACGTGCAATTATCGACACCACAGCTATTGATAGCGATACCGGTCACATTAAATTTACATCTGACACTAGGTTTCATCTAGCAGCTATAGATTGCATGCTTAAAAGGCACAGCTCTATTGAATCAAGGATTGCCTATTGTTCCATGGATTGGGCATTGTCGGTCCTAGAATCTATTGTTGTGTTATTAGGATCTGCTCCTTTGATTCGATCTTCCTTTTGTGTTTTAAATGAAACAGCTACTTACAATTCAGGGGCTTTGTGCTGGCTTAATGAGTTTAGTTAGCTTATCGTGGACAATTTATATTCGGATGCGTGTTTATTTCTCGATATGATGATAGCAATAAAAGCGCAGGTAAATAAATTTTTGCTTTAAGAGTGCATTGTTTGATTCTTAATGTGTATCAGCGGTTGCTCGAACAATTAAGTGTATTTTTACTACTGTTGTTGTAATTGAGAATGTTTTATTGGGATTTTTATGAAATAGGTGTAGTCGTCGTCGTCGTCAGTGTCAGCTGGCGAGTTGTTATTCTTGAACGCACTTCCCCCCGTGCCGGAGTAACGCAGACGGTTCTAGCGATCAGTAATTATTGTTAGGTCGTCGTTTACTTTAATCGCTCTTGTCGCCGCTAAGCTGTCGCAGCGTTTGTCGCCCGCAGCGCACACTTTGATTACGTGTTGAATGACCATTTCAATATAGTACATACAGATTTTTGCTTCATAAATATGCCAAACAACATTCACTTCGTTTTCATTATGGGCTAATTGTTAATAGAGCAGGTCGTAATGTTTAAAAGCCATCAAGATACTGCGTCGATCATGCGTTGTACACGCTGTCATTGTGTTATTTTCATAATCGTAGTTCAAAATCAAATTCCAA
>DWFV01001869.1:0-10517 GCA_018246775.1 Parelbella machaon machaon | reverse complement strand
AAGCACATTATCATGTTTCAGTGTTTAGTCTCGTAACATGTGCTGGTATTGTATTGTGTCTAACGTAATCGCCGTCTGTTGTAATCACCGATCTAGTAAGCAAAGGAGTGTAGTACACTGCCACGTTTCACCGGAATACAGCGGAAACAAATCC
Source organism: Parelbella machaon machaon (assembly GCA_018246775.1). NCBI lineage: Eukaryota > Metazoa > Arthropoda > Insecta > Lepidoptera > Hesperiidae > Parelbella > Parelbella machaon. The sequence continues at coordinate 10,363 of DWFV01001869.1, read as the reverse complement.
AGACTCCGAGTCCTAGTAGAAATTCTGCCTAGAAAATGTGAATTAGAGAAATCTAATGGTACCCGACCCGGGATTTGAATCCAAGATCAACAGTCGAGCTGACTCAACCAACGAGGCAGTTTAAGTATATATTCAGTGTATAAATCGAAACTATTAAAGTTGTACTTAATGACCCTAAGAAACATTTATCCTCCTACATCCGGTGGCAAGTGAACGCTACACTAAGAGGTCAGACTAATACCGATCATAGATTACACTTTCGATCATTCTGCAGAGAATAGTGAACGGTAATAACAGGAGTTATGCATGATTATGCCATACTTCAAATGTAGCTTAATACACACGCGAAGAATCTTAGGGGGCGTCCATTAATTACGTGAGGTGATATTAGAATTTTTGGACACCCCCCACACTTTCTGGTGAGATTTCGTGACATTTTACTCAACCCGCCTACCCCGCCCTCCAATCTCACATGAGATATTTTAAAACGCATGTATCTCGAAATGTATCGGATTTATTCTAAAAAGACGAACCAATAACATTTTTTTATATTGGATGATTAATAAAGGTCTTTAATTTCTGCCCATTATATTTTGTGACTGGTGTATGGCAATGGGCTCACCCCCTGCTCTGTGGTGAAATGTATAGCATGACTGGCGAATCGTGGCAGTGTACTACACTGTTCTTACTTAAAATTTGGACGGAAGGAGAAAGACAAGGGGACGTGTGTGTAACAAGCAACTATACCATAATACAAAAGTATACTTACGACTGTGGAATGCTTTCTCCAAAGTCCTGGAGTCGGTCATGGAAAACCCGCGCCACACCGACTTGCCCTCTATATCCACTTGGTAGAACCAGTGGAATTTTACCGGAGCATATTCAGATGTTGAGCGGTTCTAGCGAATTTGAGACGAGAAGTCAAATATAAGTATGGAATTAACAAGCGAACAAACAGAAATGAAAATCTCCAAGCGTTGTAGCAGATTTCCGAATTTTCTAACATTACTAAAATCAAGATAAGGCAAATCCAGCACAATGCTGGAGCGTTCGACTAAAAATGTTAATTAAGGCAGTTCGATAATTAGCTGCTAAGTGCAGTAATGGTAGGTACCATTAACTGATCTCAGAGAGATAATTGAGGTTAGCGGAAGAATTTTATGTGCTGTACTTTATGTTATATGATCACCTGCACGCCCATCTGCTGGTACATTAGTAAACCGTACATTAGCGACATGGTCTTAATAGATTCCGCATATATTAAATATGAAATACCAAGTGAAATTCATTTCGAACTGAGGATATGGCCTTGAGTAAACTATAAGTTGAGTAGCTGTTTATTTTGTCATTAATTGGCCATACAAAAAAAATTGGTGTTGCAACAAATATCTTCGTATATAAAAATAATCCATTCATCATTTCGGAATCCATCCGGGATCCATTGCCGGGAAGAACAGAACAGAAAGAGACAAACAATTTAATTTTGCAACGAAAAAAGGAATCTCAAATATTTAGAAGAGACAAAACTAGAAAAGATTGTTTTCGATAGTCCCAGAGTAAATCATTAGCTAATAGTCCAATTCAAAAATAAAATTTAACAGAAGAAGCAGAAACTACAATATTTTAAAGAATAGAGTCTAATACCTCAGACATAATAGAGACTGCTTCATTGGGATCTTCTTGAAAAGTGCTGGTGTCGAAATTGACAGAGTGTGTAATTTTCTTCTTGATTTCCGCACTCTCCTCCATTATACGATCGCCGTTTTTTGTATCTGTATTGGTGTCCATCACGTGTTTAACTTTATCATGCAAATCGACGTTATCGATAATAATTTTCGAAATCCTACCCGTGCTCATGTCACAGCAATATTTACAATTATTTACTTTAGCCGCGTCATCGTTCGTATCAGTCAAGCCCAGCTCTCCTAAATCAGTAGATGAGCTATCACAATCGTTATTGTCTTTATTAGACGGCGCCGCATATTTTTCAGAAGTATTTAATCGACCCGGTTCGCCTACACTTAAATTTATTTCATAGTCATAATCTACTGTAAAGTAATTAGTAGTCGTAACTATATTTTGTGGCGCAAAATTCGCGACAGACGTCAGTTCACGGATTAGATTAATGTTATCAGAATAACTATTTTGTGGAATGCTCTGAGCTACTGTAGCTGCTGTAGAATTAGTATTAGTCGAGTGAAATAGTAAGCTACTGGTGGTCGTTGCGTCAAAAAAACTTCTAACATTATGTTCAATGCACTGGCTTGTGCTTGGAGTTGGTTCGCTTTGTCTGTAATGATTTTGAGATTGGCTTAACTCAAAAAGAGACTTCGAATGATCTTCTTTCGTTGTGGGTGGTGCTGTAAAATAGCTAGACAATCTACTAAAGCTACTTTCTTCTTCTTCATATCTATTAGTAGTATCAATTGATACTTCAGTTGAAGTCGATGGTTGCAAATGAAAGTCGTTAGAGAAGAAACTCGCCGGGTCTGCTATGGAGTTTGAATGTTCAGGGCTCGTTTCGACGCTTCCTTGGACATTCGCAGCATTTTCAGAATTTAATGAAGCAGTAGACGGGAAGTTTGTTAATTCAGATAACACCGGTACATCGTGGGTATTTTCATTCGACGGCTCAATATCCATTTGTGAAATACCCTCATCTGAGTTAGAACTAGAATTAGAAGCCGGGCGACCTTTTTTCCGCAATAACCTAGTAATGTTTTGACGCGTACTCTTTGTATGAGTTCTCGATGTGGATGGGGAACTCGGACCGTGACCTCGATAATTTTTAGCGTTGTCTTCCGTTGAGCTTGTTGGATCGATATTATTTATATCAATGTCACCAAGAGTATCTTCTAGATTTTCTGAAGTGTCAAGATAATTTAACAAATATTCATCCTCTTCAGTATCGCTGGTGGAAACCGGAGCGTAGTGCAGACGCGCAAGAATAAGATCCACAGGATTTGGGTTTGGGGTATGAGTTCGAGGAGCACGCGCAAGGCTTTTTCGGACGCTTGCTAATAATTCTGATATTTTTTCGTCGTTCTCTTTATTGCGAGTTATAGGGTCTCGTTTTATAGGAAGTTTGGGTTTGGTTGTGTTTTCTTTAAGTTCATATTTCTGTTTCAAAAACTGTTCCACCAATTCCTCAATTTTTTCACTTGTACTTTCACTTTTGTCGGAGCCCTCCAAATAGGCTTGTGTATTGATCAGAGTTTGTGTTAAGTTCGTCTGTGTTGTAGTATCTGGAATTTCAGGTGCATTTTCATTTGTAATTTCATGGGAGTGAATTGTTTCAGTTTGTGGATGATGACTTTGATTTAACATATTACATTTTTTGTAATACTCTTGTTCAAATCCAGGTGGTATACGCATTGGTATGTTATGCGGCCCATATGACATGAAACTAGGATGGGGTGCATTTTTGTAATGATTGTCAGCTGCAAAATTTCCTGTATCAAAATACGAAGGATATGTCTTGTTAACTGGCGTATCTGCTGTCTCGTTGTGTCCTTCATCTGTTGTCTCCTCTAATTTTTTGTACTTTTCGACTCTATTAGTAAACGAATCAACTTCCTGAGCATCATCATCTGAAGGTTTTTCGCGTTCCTTTATTTTTCCATCGTCTGTTTCTGGTTCAATCGTAAATTCCTGAATAAACATATCATTTTTAGCATCTAGTTCTATTGATTGTACATCTATAATGCCTTCGTCAGATTTTGAGTCGTCTTCTGCAGGAGGGGCAGTGGGGATACTCATTTGTCTTGGAAGAACACTATGTTCATCAAGGGAGTGTTTGCATTCTACTTTTAATTCATCACTCGCATTAGTGAGTACATTATCGAAAAACGCTGTCGTGTTTTGTGGAAAGCCTGTAACAGTTAGATCAGTGTTTACAGTGTAAGCATGATCCCTCGAAAAAGTTGATGGTAAAGCAGCGTTTCCAAACCGCCAACCATAACTACGGCTTAAAATCGCGTTGTCATCAGTAGAATCTTGCAAAAGGCCTGTTGCGGATTGTACTTGAATTGTTTGGATTGTATTTTCAACAGTTTGAGAGATATCAGCAAACTGATTGGAACTAAACTCAGGGATATTGTCAACAACCGTGCTAGTTTCAGTAAGTGGCACTTCGACAGGGTTTGAGAGCTGTATAGGCGCTGTTATATTTTCAATCAGCTTTTTAGTCACATGATCAATTTCTCCATCTTCTGTTTCTGGTTCAATTAAAGTAGTAATTTTATTTTCTGAGCGACTTGGCAAGGGTTTTAATGATTGAACGTTCTCATTAGACTCAACTGCTTTTTCGTTTGCCGCTGCAGTGGCTCGTCGTAGAGATATTTTTTGAATTTCAGCTGCCAAGCCATATACATCTCCGGTCATTTCATACGCTTTGAGCACTTTCGATGGTTCAGTTTCATAATCATACTCGACATTTCCTGATGAAAGGCTGTTTAAATCCATACCAATCTGTGGCGTCGCTCCCATGTTAGCAAAATATCCATAAGCCATATTTTGTGTTTGGTGTTCTAAATCATCATCAGGCGTTGAAGATCTTGAAGGCGGTTCTATTATGTTACTTGGATCAAGGTGAAACACGGGCTGGTTCATAAAATCTTCTTTCACTTTCTTATTTTTTAAATCTTCTAATGAAATTGATTCTGGACAGAGAATGTCATCTGGCGATCCCAAGCTAAAAGTTATTGCTTGGACTGTGGCTGGTGGCTCTTCTTTCTCTTTGACAGGTACTCCAAGTGGATCTAGTAGGTTGGCCATTTCCTCAATTAATGCGCTTTTTTCAGCAAATGTCTTATCTTTAAACTTTTCTGGGTCAAATTCTGCTAAATACTTAGTGATGGGGTCCACTTCACTTTCCTTATCGTGCGGATTCTTCTCCCATCCCATATTAGATGTTGTATGGTCTGTCGGTTGCTTATTTATATTATTATTACGTTGTTGCTCGTTTAGATTCTGGTCGAAAAAATTTAATGTAGCTTGGTCTATTTGTTGTCCAATTACATCATTGTTACTTTGTGGGTAGACTGACTGCGAATTTGGTACCACAAGCATATCTAAACAGGCGGCTTGGTCTTGCAATTGTTGTGTATCAACAATGTTTGAATAGTAAGGTTTATAAGACTTTTCTTGGATGTTCTGTTGTTCGTTTTTAGTTTCATTATAAGCCGGGTCAAAGAAAGTTGTAACAGTATTTTGAATCTTACCAATGTCAATGGAACTTAGTTTGGACTTCAATGAACCTATAAATCCAAATCCTGTGGGTTCTTGTTGAGGCGGTTCATAACGGTCAGTTGTAGGTCTGCTTAAATCGAATACGGTATTATAACTATGTTGATTTGGCTCTTGGGTTGTATTTGTTACCAAATTAAGATTATAACTATCGCTTGATGTCGAAGGCATTGTGAAGCTATCAAAATAAGTTTGACTAGCTCCAGTATCTACACCATGATATGCTGGTTCGCTTTGTGTAAGGAGTTGAGTTGATTCCTGAGGAGTGAACAGCGAACCTTGAAATGACGTAGACTGGACTGGTTCCAATACTGGCTTAATATTATTGCTAATACTTCCAACGCCATCTATGGGCCCGGCGTAATACTGAGGTTTCTTCTTCATCATTCTATAATTGGTGTTACTGGACATGGATTTCGGCGGTTCAGGAATTGATGCAGTAGGTACTGGAGGTAAGTTGTTCGGATTGAAGAATTGAGCCAAAACATTTTGCTGTGACGTTTCTACATTAGTATTCATAGGAAGTTCTAATTGAATTGGAACTTGTGACGTATTATTTAAGAACATTGGCGGTGTTATTATATTAGTTTGTTCCAACATAGTAGTAGTAGGTGGAGCTGATGTCATTGATTCCTTGGGCAAACTAGTCGCATCGAGAGGCGGAAACAAAGGTTGAGAATTATTTGATACTATCGTTTCAGATTTTACGACTTGTAAAGTATCGAATGTTGTTTTTGGCACTTGCGCTAAGTTCTGAGAAGCTGTTGGTGGTAACATAGATGACTTTATCGGTGGCGGGCATACTGTTGCGAAACCTGTTGCTTGTTTGTTAGGTGGTGCGGTCAAGGGCGCTGATGAGAAAAAATCTGTTGTAGATAAAATAGTTGAAGGAGTCTGTTGTGTGGCTTCTCCCCGAGGTACAAATGAAATATTGATATTGGATGATGGTGGAACTTCAAACGCTGTTGATGCTAATGGTAAACTTGCTTGAGTATTTGTTGCAGGGAATCCTACAGGCGTGTTAGGAAATGTAGTAGATGAAGGTTGAGCAGTAACTATTCTCGAAGAATCTTGTACAGTTGAAATTACTTCAGGTGTACTTTGGGGTATAATTTTTTTTTCATACTGCTGCACAGGTGGAGGTTGCTGACTTTTAACAACGGGTTGTTTCAACGATATGCGCCTAGCGACAGAGGGTGGTAAGATCGTTTTTCCAGCCGAAGACTGGCTATCTCTTTTTGGTACATTAGAAAACATAGGCGGTGGTGGAATAAATGTGCCAGACTCGTGCGCTGTATTAACAGGAGGTGCAGTAAACATTTCTTGTAGAGCTTGCGAAGTTTGTATAGATTGATTGGGGAATTGTGATTGTGTAGGAATCATTGGTTCAGATTTCGCATCGAATGCAGGCGTGCTATTTACTTCACTTTGTCCCGATGCATATACGTCTGTTCTATTAATGCTATCAACTGCCACATCAGTTGAAGTCGGTGCAAAAATATCATAGGCGCTGCTTTCAACTGGTGCCAAATTCCCAGCGGTGGTTGTATTGCGGAAATCGACAGCGGGCACCGAAGCTCTAGCATCCAAATTTTGCCTATCGACATCTTCTCCCACACTGGGGGTAGATGAAACGGGTATGACTGAAGCGACCGCGTCGGGCACGTAGTACGAGCAAGGAGCAGGTTGTGCGACAGGCTGTTGATACGCCGGCGGGTTTTGCAACGCGTCGCCGCGCGTCAAGCCCGGTATTTGAGCGTACACTTTCTTCCTGGTGGTTATGCGATAGTTGGCTGTACCTGGAACAATAATTACCGTGATTAATGCTAATACGGCCTACATAGTTTGTTACAGCGCGCGCTACATGGAGAGTTACGTGAGCGGGAGTGAATGAGAAATTGATAGAGACAATAATATACACATGTGTCAGTGGTATACCACGAAAATTATGAATATAATGTTGACTCATTCATTATACTCCGTCGGCGCACACTTCTTCGTTCTCGCGGAACACTAAGTAAATTCCTTGTTTATTTTAAGTTCATGATGTAGTGAAAGCCGTTAACAAGGAATTAACTAACTATACCATCTCTAAGCTAAAATTGAAGCAAAACTTAAGTATAGGCGAAGACCTAGATGCACAGTGAGTATTTATTTATATTTTTTGATATTGTGGTTTATAATCAATGTAATCGACATCACTGTACATCGCGTTTTAAAAGTCAAGCTAGAGAACTAACAGATTAATGACACATTTCAAAAACTCAAATTGAAATAAAAAAAAATCTTATCAAAAGCATACATACATACATACATATTTCATATCTACATAAAGTTGTGACCACCACTGTGACACTCTAGCTCACCGACACTTCCATTACCAGTCAATTAAGTTGGAACCTGTCACCGACGAGGTCCAGTCGTGATGCTTACGACACGGGAGATATTCGTTTCCATTACTTTATAATCCGTCATATACAGATACATTCTGTTTGCCGGAGCGGCAACAGTTCATGCAGAAAACGATCCAATGACAGGTGTGTGTGCATCATTCCCGACCGATTTGAGGCAGGTGCTTTATATAGTAACAATATTTGCAAGAAAGCTCTCGCATAAAGCTCTCTATTCCTTTCGCCTTATGTTCAAGAGCACTCATTATTTCTTATCAAGCTGTAATTTACTTATATTAACTAATTTAGTTCTTTAACCCTTCCCCTTCTTCGCGACCGCACGCACTCGCACACAGAACCACAGCACAAGTAACAACATCCTTCTACGTTTACTGTCGCCCACTCCACCAGGTGCCCCAATACCTTCCTAACTTAGTCCAATACCTAGACACACGACACGACAAGTAAGAACGTTGACGTATCCCAGTCGACAACGTAAATGCGTCCGCTGTGACTGCCGCGCGCATAACTTTTCAACGCATATCACGCTGCCACCGCGTATATAGTGAACTGCGTTGCGTTCATTTTCTACTGCGTATACACACAATGTTTGTTATGTATCGAACACGTAGCTTTATTCTGTTTATATGCTGAGACGTTGTAAAAGGAAATAGTTAAAAGAACAAGTATTATTATTATTATCATTATAATTATGTAGAGTGCCTCGTTGGTCGAGTGGTTGCAAGCACGACTGCCAATCAGGAGGTCTTGGGTTCAAATCCCCGGTTGGGTACTTTTGGATTTTTCTAATTTAGAATTTCTAGTAATGACCCGGAGTCTGGATCCGTGCCCGGTGTACGGCAATAGGCTCACCACCTATTCCACGGGACGTAAACGTAACTGGTGAAACGTGGGAGTGTACCACACTCCTATGCCTACCCCGTCGGGCATTACAGGCGTGAGATTACGTTGTTTTTATTATAACTATGTATGTCGATATGTAGTGCATGTGTCTTGGCTTGTGTTTGAAACTGTCTGTCACTGTTTGAAATTTAGAATTATATCACGCCGTACGCGATTAGCGGATTAGGGGAAGGAATTATGGGATAGGTAAAGAGGACAAAATTAATTTATTCCAACTTATAATAGTACATTTTCAAGTGTACCCAGTTGGTGCCTACCTCATAATCATTATCAATCCAATATGAATCCAATGTTACACACGGATCTCCTCTCAGAATGTAAAGGGTTAAGGTCATAGTCTGCCACGCTGGCCAGGTGCGGGTGGGCAGATTTCACACAGATTTCTTTACGTCAGCATAAGTCATGTTATTACGTTGGCATTTCGGACAAAGCGCGCCAAGGTTGGCCACGAGTACATAACAATGGTAAGATAGAAATGTCTTAGGTATGTAGGTACATACATACATTGCATTTAAAATCCATAAAAATACTTCTGAAAATCGTATAGCAACCCTGACAGAGCGTATTTCACTTTATCACCAAATTCAAATGTTAAATCTTTTACAGCATAAGCTACGATATGTTCATTTAATTAATGTTAAAATCGTATTGATGATAGTGATAGACCGAGAGAGAAAATCCAGAAGAAACAACTAACGACACCAATTTAAGTAATGTATAACCGTTACATCATGCAATTCGTTAAAAAATATATAGTCGAAAATTTGTAAAAATTCCCAAAGGTATATCAGGGGATGATTTTCTGTTTACATTCTGTCGCACTGGGAATCATTTCTATAGAGTTTACTTTGACCTTATTGCCGAGACATAACGTCTATTATGAAACGAAGTCAATATAATCACAAGTGCGTACTGTTGAAATACTTGATGTGCGTTCATTTCTAAGAAGCATGGATCTAATTGTGTTCATTAAATGATTATTGTTGCGCCGTGCTTCCTCCACTGCGCTTCCCGCCACGCGCCGCTTCTACTCGTTAATAACACTGCAGTTTAAAACAGCGCTTCTTTACTACAAAAGGCATACGTGCGTGACTGTACTAAATGAAGATAATACTCTATGTTACTATTATGTTTTATATACAGATTCAATCTAGGAAAAACATGTTACGAGTCCCCCTGCACCTGCCATGCAATACATCTGTAAGCCCTGGATTAGTTAACCTTTTATATATTTTAGATTTGTGAGTAATAGTACCCATCAACTATAACTTACATAGTGTCAGTTATATATACATATATATAATGCTAAAGCGCAATTTAATACGTAAGTACTATCATATGATAGGATAAACATGAACATGTGATCAAAAATATCTAGTAAACGTTACAGAAAGAAGCGCATACACATATGAATTTTAGGGACAATTTACATTCATTTCATGTACATACATGTATTAAAATAAATAATTCCCTCAGTATTGTTTAATATGTATTGAATACATTAATGGATATGCGTCAGATAGTGCTCGACAGACGAGTCTAACATCTGCTGAGGTGGATTGCCTTCGCTAAATTATATTCATATGTTACAGGGCTGCGTGCTCACAGAAACACGGACTTTACACATATTACATAACATCACGCTTTTATTTCTTTCAAGGGGTAAGTAGAGGAGTTTAGTATTTATACCGTTCACTAGTTATATGAACTTCCACCATGTCCTTGGAGGTGAGCCTATTACCATGAGACACAAATCGAGACTTCGTGACAAATCTAGGCGGGGAATTACAAGTTAGAAAAAT
>DWFV01001868.1:0-10518 GCA_018246775.1 Parelbella machaon machaon | reverse complement strand
TAAGAGGATTTAGAAATACACAGGGAAGTTTATTTGCTTTGAACTACTTGGAGTGGAATTTAAGAAAGTTTTGATTGTGTTTCATTATTTTCGAAACGGATACCTCCCTTCGCCTTCACAGAGTAAATACGAATGAATCGTAAGAACCGTAATAACTTTCCAGAATAATTCGAGTAAATTTAAATTGAGAATCATTGATTTAAATTTTATATTCGATTTGATTCTTAATGTATTTTAATTGCAATAAAATTTTGTTGTAAAGGAAAGAAGTTTAAAAACAATGAATGTTACTTCGACAATTCTTTTATTATCTTCTTGTAAAAATTATTAGTATATGTTCAATGATTCTTAAGGATATAATTATATATATATTTTTCTGCGTTATAAAAAGAAATATTGTTTCCGGACGTAAACAGAAGAACAATTCGAAATGTAAACGTTAGTAAGAAAATATTAAAATCACTTGGACACGCGCCTTAAAGTGTTTCGGGGGCAAAGCAAACACTTGCCGGTGTCCAATCCATTTAGGGGAAAGCAAATTCGAAAAATATTTTTATAAGGAAAATTCCTATACTTTACACAAGCTTTAGAAATACAGCGTTGAAAATAAGTAGAAATAAACAAAACGTATTGTTTGATTTAGATCGGTTTTGTAAGATACTTCAGCAAATATTGAGATCATGAAAAATACTTGGAATTCTATAAATTGAACACACTTTGTATTGGGAGGAATTATTATTATTACTCTGTATAGAAGGATGGATGGATATGTATGGAATAAAGTGTTTCCTTTACAAGTGCTGACAATAGTCGGAATGAGTTTTAAGATTTTGGAGAGATCTACCGCACCCCTTCCAACTGGAACTGAACTCTTCAAGTACTTTAGGACAAAATTAGTTGTCTGATGTCTTAGACAATGGGCTAAAAAATAATTTTTATTATTTATTATGCGACTCATTAAAAAATTCAATATTACGATGACTATAAGAAATGAACTAAAACTAATTCTTACATACCTAAGCGTCTTTATTAGTATCAAATTTGTTTTAAATCGTTCTCTTAGTGGGTTATAAAAGGCTTGACCATAACAATAAAAAAGTTGCAAAATGCGTGTTTTCGCGTTAGTATTATGAAGGGGATGATATATATCATTACAAAAGATATTCAATGAAGCTGCAAAAGTTAATGGCGTAGAAACGGCCTACCTACCTATCTAACACAAGACGTCATTCGCGGTTCCGTTCCAACTTGAAAATTTATTGGAATTATTTGAAAACTTTCCAAATTAATATAAATTCTTGTTGAGCGAATTACGTGAACTGGAATAGCTTGTTTAGTATTAATTAATTGGGGTTTCGTTATCCATTTAATCAGATATAGGTAGGTACTTACGTATCTATTGTTATAAAAATTTAAAATCTTTATACTTACTTTCCGCTGCACAGATTGAAAGTTAAATTATGGCCGCAAACTAATTATCCCCAGGGATTGGAATTAATTTTCAGCTATTACCATATTTAAAAAAAAAACGTAAAAAATTTAACTACTCGAAAACACTTTTATGATATGATATATTTGATATATAAATCGATATTAACGAAATAACTCACTCCCGTAAATAACTACTTATAAAGGCAAAACAACTTTAGTTATTACAATAATCCCGAATAACTTTTCATTACGACACAATAATGTTACTGAAAACAGTAAATATAGAATATTTACGTCATTACCTCGTTATGTTGAAATGGAGGAGAAATTACCGGGAAACATAATAGCCAAACGAAACTCACTGAAGTTTTGATTAGAACCGTCCGTTTGAAATAAAAAGTTATATTAACTGGAAAACTGGAATATAAATATGTACCTAAAACTATTATTAACAATAAGCATATTATTATGAAACCGGTGTGTACGCGTCGAAATAGCAATTATAGCAGAAATAGAACGACTGGACAGCAAAAATAGAAATATGTGTCACTCCTAGCTTTCTGCCTTTCAGATCTGATGTTCTCTTAGTTTTCTCTCACACCATACATGCAGTTTCGTAGTTTCGTGAACTTCTGACGTTCCATCAGCCAATTTTACTAGCGACATTCCTTAAAAATATATTAAATTCAAATCATACGTACGCACGGAAAACTTTAAACTTAAACTTCAAGATACGATACACGCTCACCCCTTGCTTCGTAAACTTGAAAAAGTAATTAATGAACTTCGTAAACGCGCAGCCGGCGTTCACGTCCAAATATCGTTGAGCCGTGACGTAAATGTAAATAGGTTTTTTTTTTGTTCACAGGACGCTTAAGTAATTTAAAGTTCTTTTTTTCGTTTAAGTTACGAGTACTTGGCAAAATCCTTTAATGGTATACCGTGGATAATACTAGCGTAATGTAACAGAAACGTTACGTTAGAAATGTTACAATGTAGAAATATATTTTTATACATTTGTTACATAATGTTTTTATAGTCTATGTATATTTTTTTATATTTTACTCTTTAATATTAACTTTTGGTATAGAGAAATCATTGTTCGTCTTTATAAAAAATACATAGATTTTTTATAATTTATAATTCACTGATTGCGTAACGGTGAAGGAAAACGTGAGAAAGCCTATGTACCTTAGAATTTACAATATTTATTAAGGTATATGTCGGTAAACACGTACTTTCCCAGTGTTGCAGTAACCCGTGTCATTCTGAAACTCCTGTCAAACAGCAGAACGACAAAAGGGTTGATGATAATTCACCCAATACTATTTTTATACTGAAATATTTATTAAACGAGTTATGCAATGGATATTGTAATTATTTAAACACTTATTATTTTAGTATTAAAAATTTATATTCCTTTAGCGACAGCAGCGACACCTTAAGAGACCTTGCACACTGGCCGTTTCAGGAAGTCGTCGGGCCGAAGCACGATTTAAACTCCGGCCATGTTTTATCTACATCTGCTACGTGACGCTACGGGCGGAGCGCTGGCCAAAATTATTATATTAACCTGTTTTGGAAAATGGCGCCCAAAATATATGTATATACAGGACGAACGAGTTTTTGATAAGCCAACTTATCTACGTGCGCTGTATATATTAACGGAGTGTTTTTTGTTTATGAAGGTTGGGAGATAAACATAGATAAATGTTTGTATTTTTGTTTTGTATGTCATTACGTTTCCTTATTATCTTATTTTTTATATAAACTTATTCAAAATTACTGCTGCCATGTTGTTTTTGTAAAGGCAGAGATGTTTGTCACTCCGTCCTCGTTGCCTACCCCGTAAAGGACCTGGCGTGAAAATACATATAAGTATGTATATTAGTATTATGTCTACGGGTTGGGTTAACCATTTTCAATTGGATACTCTGCTGAGTGCATAGAAATTTGTCAATGCCAAAAAAATCCTAAGTTTAATGAAATAGGATGCTTTAAAAACCAAAGGCAATTGCTATTATACGCAATCCAATCTATTGTGACTATTGTACGGTTAAGTTGCATGTACTGCAATATAATTCGGTCTGTGTCGTACATGAAATTATGTAATTATTATTATAAACCTACACAATATTGAGACAGTCTCACACGTAGTATATACGATTTACTATTTATTATCAGGTATTACTGCTGCAATATTATTGGGAAACATAACAAGAAACATTTGTTGATTTCATAATAAAATGAATATTACATCAAGTAATTTAAAATCATTTTCAAACTCAATTGTAACACAAATGAAATTCTTAAATTTATTACCGAACATTAAATAGCTTGCGCATTATCCGACACGATAACGTTGTCGAAATTATACACGATATTTGATAATATTACTGACACTTGCATATACTTATGTTGTCGTACCGATTTCTCTGTTATTGCGTAGTGCCGTGTCGTTCTGTTTCAGATAAATGAACCATTGTGGGAAATGGATACAAAGTTTTATTATTAAACGTTTGCTGAATACAATATATGATTGTTATGTAGGTACTACATAAATCACGTATGTTTTTTATGTGTTCTAACTAGTTATATACTTATCTGAATTTCTTTTTAATATGTTCCCGCAAAAGACAACGATATTGCAATGGAGAGTAAATTCTCTTGTAAATCAGAGTTTAGTAGAAGTATCAGACATCATGAGGAGTCATATGGCAGAGACACAGATTTTATACCCTTATAGTTTTAAATGCTTTTATACCCTTGATGTTGAGGATGACGACATGTTTGCGTTTTAAGTTCATTTTTAGGCCCGATATGGCAACACTTGGGTAAATGTACATAATGACAGTATGAAAATTGCATATATTTATTTCATATTTTGTAGATAAAACGGCTATAAATTCAAATATTTTCAGCCTTGATACCTTTTTCGATTACAAGTGTTTTTTTAAAGCACCTATGTCCGTGTAATCAATAAAGTAAATATAAATAAAAAGAGGACAAAACAGAATATGGCAATTCTGGGAAAAGTTGACTTTGATCACTTTTATTAGATCGTTTTAACAAAGGTATTTTAAAGAATTGCTTAGTTATTTTTATTCAAAGCCGAGAGCTAAGAAAAACATCAAAAGAAAATCCATTAAACCCTTTCTTGTTATCTTCGTTATAGTTGATTGTTATTTTGTCAGATAAGAAAATAATATTATGTCTTGTAACAGATATTATTTATAATGTCATTTTATATAATACAGGCTTGTGGCGTTTGCTTTTTTGAGTCTACAATTTGTTAATAAAAAAAAATTGTATCTTGCGACATCTAGCGGTACAAGTAGAGCAACAAATATTACTACGTCAATATATACCCTATTCCCCAACAGATGGCGTCATTTCTGCTATACGAAATTTTATTATCGCTTATTAGTAATAAGGCGGGCTATTGTAACATATTATGTATTTCTTTTAAGGATTTTTGCAATTTTATATTACTTGACGAGCAATAAAAACATATATACATATATTATGCCAACGTTATTCATTTATAAAAACTTTCATATTACAAATTATGTTTGATCTCACTTTAATATCCAATTTTAAATACTCAGATATGTATATCAGATACATTTGACTTATAATTCTAATCGTTATCAGCGATAAAACTTATCCATGAGCTATTGCACTTACAAAAAGCTAATATTAAAACGCCAGTGCAGTAATACGGCACCAATTACAGGTGAACACATACAAATTTTACAAAACGGCTGTTTGGCAAACCACCAACCGGTAATTATAATACACGAAATCCGAAGGGCTTGTTTGAAGGAGATTTTATCTAGTTTCAAAGGAAACAATAATTCAAGTTTTCGTTTCATAAAGCGATAAATCGCCTCTCCGAAGTACCTACACAGATAGGGGTTCCTTCAATTAAAATCTAAACAAGACTACTATCGTTTGTGGTTGCGAAATGGGGTCGCAATTCACCCCCAAAATCTACATTTTGATTAAAATTGCTTACAGCGGGAATAATGATTATACCGGAATCTGTATTTAGTATACGGATGTTTAATAAAAATATAATGTTAAAAGGAATAGGCCAAGAAATTTTTCTCAGTGTTGAGTTTAATTGTTATACGCACTAATGATACATTGCATATAATTTTTGAAATATATGTAGTTCTATATACTTTAGAACCTCATGTTCATTTAGAATTTAATAATCTCGACAAACGAGTCTCCTCTCAGACTAAAGAGAGGTACGTCTACAGCCTGCCGTGGTTGGCCAAGTGTGGGTTTAATGATCATAATGTTATAAAAGTATTATTATATACACCAGTCTCAGAAACACAATAAGAAGTGGCTACTGTACTACCGGTACCCTTTTTACCCAATTTCGTTTCTGATAGCAATTCGGTTTGTCAACTTTTTAACAGTCTGTAAGCACGTGAGGTTGCGTTAAAACTAGTTAGGGAATGCTTTTCAGCATAAATCCGTTTTCAGACGCGCGAATTCTCAGAGGCTTTCTTTAGTCATAAATATTGCTTTTTTACAAAAAAATATATTAATTAATGTAAGGCCACCATTTCACCACTTATTCCATGAGACTTAAACATAATTGATAAAACGTGGGAGTGTACTACACTCCTCTGCCTACCCCTTCAGGGATAATATTGCCAACACATAACTTATTATTATTACTGGACGAACAGACAAAAGTTATTTATGTTGTAATATGAGGATATAAAAAAAAGTTGTATAGATACAGAATTCACGAATACACTTCAAACAAAATTATAATATGAAAAGGCCTTTAGATATTGTGGGGGTTCCCGGCAAACATTTTAATGGCTCCATTAATAAATATGCCTTGCAGCACGAGATTTTTTTTCGACAATTAAATTTGAGAAATGTAACGCATTTGGGGAATCCATTTACATTCAGTTTTTGTTTACATGGCATAAAATAAAATTCAGTATTTTGGGATTATTTTTAACATATTATTTCAGAACGAAGCGAAGTAAACTTTTTAAATAAAAGTAAGGTGTATTAGAAAGTTATGCTATAAATTAAAATAAATTGCTGTCTGTTCGCAAAATATTTTGTCAATAGAATAATTGCAGCGAAACTTGTCTATTTGTTAGGTTTTTATACATGTATACTCGTTTATCGGAAATAATGGATAACTATATGTCGGAAATTTAAACTGATATAATAGATAAATACGAAGCAATAGAGAACTACATTATAAATCAGTGATAGTTTAGTGCTTTAGAATTCAGCCGCCCACTGATGAGTCCTGTGTTCAAATCCTGACGAACCCTTCTTCACTATGGCCAGGATTCGGACTATGGTCTTAACCCTTGTCATTCTCGGAGGAGTTCCGTGTTAAATAGTAGAACAATAAAAGGGTTAATGGGGATATATTATTCCTTTGCTTTGTACACATTTTTTACATGTTTATAGCCTTCATAAAGATATTAATAGACGATAGCCGTTTTTAAATTATCAAGTAAACTATTTATAGCATACAATAGCTCAGTAAAATAATATTTTTCGCGCAATTGTCAGATGGACATATTAACTTGTAACCGACAACAGAAGTACTGCAATTAAGGCACATAATAATACGTTTGGACGAAAGGTATATCCAGGTTCGAAGGTATATCCAGGTTATAGATAACAATCGGACGGTGTAAGTTACGTCATAAATAATTCTATTCCGATACCTCGACCACGGATAAGCCAGCCCCACATATTCCGAACACGCTGTACCTACCAGTCAGATTTAGTAACACCCTGTTGCTGTGCGTTAGTGGTCGAATGTGTCGTCGGGTGTTTCTGGCTCAATTTGATCCGGATATTAATCACATACAGGGTGTAATAATTTGCTTCCAGTTTAAGGGTGAAAGAGGATAACAATTAACAGTTGATAAAATAAATGCCCTTAACAAATTTCTTTTTCACCATCACCAACTCTTACATCGTTCCATCATTGGATGTCGCTCCTCGCAAAGCGAAGAGGAATTTCGGATAACAAAAATGATAACAAAAATGTGAAGTACTATATTGGCAGTATCAAATACATTTAACCTTTAATATAGTTCTAAGTAGGTTCAATTCATTCATTCAGTTGCCATTCATTATAATACAATACATTTAATAGTGGCTAGCATAATTATAGTGGTAATTCTTAAAGCAATGTTTTTGAAAAAAGAATCTGTTTTACAATGGGTATATATATTTTTATCAAATCTTAAAGAAAATCTAGTTCAAGACGATTCACATGTAAATTGATTTACATCTTAGACGTTTTACATATAGGACGATTTACATCTTTACGTAATCAAACGGCCAGAAATGAAATCGTTAACAATAAAACATCGTCACTCATTGCCGAACAATAGATTCTTGGGACCGTTAAGGGTTCTTAATCTTAAGGGACAGGTTGGTTAGAACCAGGGCCCCATGGGAATGGAAAAAGCACCTGATCGTGAGAGAATGCGGGCCAGGGGCTCTCATAGATCAAATCTTGGGGTAACACAATGCTGACGGTTAATAGTTTTAACGGACTATGAATTCTATGACAGAACCAAAACATTCTTACAATTTTATTATGGGAGAAAGATGTAATGTGTGATATTTGGGGTTGATTATAATGGGTTTGACTTTACATATGTCATGTTGAAAGTTAAATTTAACCGTGAAATGTATGTAAATGTTAAAAACATGAATCCGTTATGATATTTTTTTCAATGTGTTTATTGTTCAAAACCTTGCTTATAAAGCATTTTGTCTTTAATTACTCTGATATTGTTTTATGTTTTTGACGTTTCATAAAACACCGCGTCATCAATTTTAATAGTATTTTGTAATTAAGCTCGCTTCCATTTTAATTTCAAAATTACGTAATCTCATTAAAATCTTAATTATTTACGTAATTAGCAAAAAATTAAAAATAGTAATTATTTTTGCTACAATTTTCTTGCATACATACTTTATTAAAAGAAACCTAAATATTTATAAAATAATATAATTATTTATTATAAAGAATATAAAATTCTATGTAACTTGAAAAATTAAGACCACAGGTGTCTATGACAAAAGTTTAAGCCATCAACTGTGATGACACAAAAAATGCAATAATGTTTAAAGAATAAATAAATAAAACAATGAACGATAAAAAAAGTAAAAATAACAAACCTTTACATATTATTATAACTCAGATCATACTTGTCACAGTGTATACATTTTCACTTTTATATGAGGGTTGTACAGCAATTTTTATATCATGTTCTAGTTACTGACTACACAGCAAAACTGCGTGTCAAATGTAGTAGTGACGATCAACATTCATTAACGTTCTGTCACCAGTCATCAATATTCTATCACAGCCATTGTCTAGTTATCAACGTAACGTAACGTCTACATCTAGATCTAGACGTGCCGTAATCTATTAGCGCATCAAAAATTAAGATGGTATTTCCGGCGTATAAACGTTGATAGAAATTTCTAGGTTAATTGTAGTGCGAGTCAAAAGCGATTGGAATCAAATACTAAAATAAAAATGATTAGAAATAGCAATTCAAAAAGTACAGTCGGGTGGAAAAAATGATTTTAAATCTGTACATATTTTTGTACATGAGAGTTACTAATTCATTTTTATATGTCCTAAGCGACACTAAAATGGTACATTTGAATCTAAAAATGAGAAGAATTTGTAGTAATAAATGTTTTTATACAAACGATATATTAAATTATAACGTCATTGGTTGTAATATTACGAGCTATTTATAATCATTTACTTCGTACCAGCGGTCGGACATGCAATACAATCAGTTCGAATTACATTATTAACTATTAATGAATTTGTTTTGCCTCTATGCTAACCTAAGCGGCTCTCGGTAAACATCTGATAATAATCAACTAATGTATTTGCATATAGGCTTAAGTTAACTACGAACAGTCTAAAATTTGTGGAAATCATCGATCCTTCTGGAATTAAACGTACTTATAGAATATACATGTCTTGAATAAATTCTTTGTACAATTTTAGAGTAGCTTTAGCTAATTTGTTAAATTGTTATGTAACTATTGTTATATTTACCAACGGGATTAAGATTACTGTTTTTTGTGATTATATGCACGTTTATTCGAAAAAATGTGAAAGTTTAAATTTACTTATAAGGTCAAATAAAGATGCAACGAAAAGGTCAAAAGGAAAAAGGGGAAATTCTTTTATAATTTATTAATATGAAATACTTTATGAGCACCGGATCGCAGTGAGACCGTAGCGGACACTGATGGGCTACCCCGGAAACACATTTGTTAATTAACCCAGACATTATTTGGTCCTTACATTGATGCCTTTAAAACGCATAATAGTGAAATAATTATGGTTGTATTATGTGTAAAACATTAAATGCCTACATGTTAATAAGAAAAATTGTATTAATAACGAGGTTTCCAAAATCGCTTTCGCTTACAACTTGAGCAGAGTATTCTAGCCTCTTACGCGAGGAAATGAACGTAATTAATTTGATTAATCGCGAGTGGCGTCTTTGAGGCGTTTGGTTGATGAGTAATGGGGGACGGGCAGCGGGCCTTTTTCGGCCTCAACGTGAAACTACTCACAAGAAAACCAATAACTTCAAGTAAGTCTTTAAGATTAGACATGCATGGCAGGTTTGTTAGGATAGAGATATTTGGCTCTCGCTGTTCTCTGCTTACCCCTTAACACATCTTACGTGAATATATCTAAGTATTTATGTAAAACTATTCGAACGTCAGTGCACATATCTTGACATAGCTATATATTATGTTGTAACACCCACTTTCTTCATTACAATGATAATATTGCACAATAATAAAAAATATGACTGCAATTGGAATAAATTGTTTGAATAAAACTCATTCAGTGCTATAAACATAAATTAATTATGTAACCTGAACACAACTAACATCATTTAGAATGAGATAACATTAGGTACTAAGAGTCCGGATCTGTGCCCGGTGTATGGCAATAAGCTCACCATCTATTCCATGGGAAGTAAACGTAACTGGTGAAACGTGGGAGTGTACTACACTCCT
>DWFV01001867.1:0-10518 GCA_018246775.1 Parelbella machaon machaon | reverse complement strand
CCTCACGATGTTTTCCTTCAACGTTAGCAAGTGATATTTAAACTTAAAACGCACTTTTGTAAAGAGGTGCGCGCCATGGATTTGAACTCAGCACCCCTGCAGTGAGAGGCTGAATTCTTAACCACTAGGCTATCACTGCTTTTTAATTTGACACAGATCTAATTTAAAAGATTTTTATTTAGCTTCACTTGTGTATCAACTCTGGTAATTGACATTTTACTCCCTTCCTGTTGACCAATTTACCTTAAATTCAGTACACAACTTTAGTTCTGATGACAGTACAATTATGTATGCTCAATATTATACATACATATGTATGTGATATTATTATATATATGAAATTCTATTGTCTATAACCACATGTCCATCTGCTTTGGATGTGTCACCCCCATATTTTATTTTAATCTGATCAAAACCCTCAATTGATGAAGAGAGTGGTGTTATTTCTTTTTATCTTCTAGTACGTTATCTGCAACATTATTGTTTCTTTACAATAAAATTTTTTATACTTGAAGAGGAGTAATAGTAATTTTGTTTTTAATTTTAACAATATTATTATAAAATGCACTTTCAATAGATAAAAGACCATGTTTATTATATCTTTAAATATACTTTTCTTTTACAGTAAATCGTGCAGCAAATGCAATTATGTCAATAACAAGTGCTGGTGATGAAGAACAGATTGCAATACAAGACTCAGCTAGTATTCAACGCAAGAAAAATAGCAGTCGCCCAGAGAAAAAAAAAGGTCACAAGAATGATGGTTCCGTTGCCTCAAAAGCATCTAAAAAATCAGGAAGTGATACTTCGGGAATTATGGCTTCTCAAAAGAAATTAACCATGTCATTAGCCAGAGCTTCAACATCAAAAGATACAGGTGCATTTTCACAGCACACAAACAAGACTGTATATCTTACACCAAATAAAAATGATAGAAATGGTCATAATCTTTGGACAGATCAAATAAAGCGAATTGTGACATATCATAATCAGGGAACAAGGACTTTGATAATTATGAGAGGAGCTCCTGGAAGTGGAAAGTCATATTTAGCAAGACAAATAGTAGAAATAACAGTAGGCGCTAATATTGAACACTTGCATATTTTCAGTACAGATGATTTTTTTTACAAAGCAGGTGTGTATCGATATGATAAATTTAGCCTTCCAGAAGCCCATACATGGAATCAAAGAAGAGCGATAGAGGCCTTAGATAAGGGTGTTAGTCCCGTTATAATTGACAACACAAATATTGAATATTGGGAAATTGAACCATATGTTAGATGTGGAGTTTTCAATGGCTATTTACTAGAAGTAGTAGAACCCAAAACATCTTGGGCAAACTCTGTACATGGGCTAATGGCAAAAAATAAACATGGAGTGCCAGAAATGACCATCAGGAGAATGTTGGATTCGTTATCCACACATATTTCATCCACTTCTTTAATGAAATATCTACGTTTACGTTATCCTGTTGGAATGCAACCTCCAGTATTGAGACATATTCCTAAACTTCCCTTACCTTCTAACAATACTCCTAGGATTAAAGAAATAATACCACAATTAGAAATTGAATCAAAAACAGCAATGAAAGAAAAAGGTGAAATGAATAAGCCATTAGTATATATAAAAGCTGATCTCAAGACAAGTACTCCTCAACCACATAATAGTGGGCAACAACATCTAAAACTTGAAAAAAGTGACAGTAGTAGACAAGAAGATAAAGTGAATTCAGGGAATAGTAATTTGTATTGTGACCAAGCTATCAAGGAAAATTATACTAGTGAGAAAGAATCTAGTATTCAGAATGACATAATGCCAGAACACACAAATAATGTTCTAATTGATAAGGTAAAACATCTTATCATTAATACGGGTCAAAATATAACACAAAGTTTGGAAACTGGAGATCAAATTCCACTAAGCGTTAACATAGAAGAAACAACAAAAGCAAAAGATGAACACGAAGCTGTTGATTTTGATCAGAACCACAACCAAACTAGTCAGGTACCGCAGACGGCTGATTTTGATGAAGTGAAGGAAAAATTTGAAGAATTTGAAAAAGTTGAGAAGGAATGGGAAAATGGAGAGGCTTGGGATGAAGACAATAAAGTGATTCCAAACGAAACAAAACCTAATATTAGCACCGATGCAAAACCACCAAGGACAAAGAAATCTCAAGAAAAAGAACCAAAATTTCCTACTCTACATATTACTGATTGGAGGAAAATAAGTATGTATATGCCATCATGGATTGACAATAATAATGTATATTTAAAACCTTCTAAAAGGGTTATTGAAACTAAATCCGCAGGGACACAAATAGAAGTTGGAGACACAGACGATCCGAGTATAAATCAATATAAGATTGTTGCTGCTTTACCTAGAGATATAAACATAAATTTCTTGCCTAATTTTATTGAACAGATTCCTGATAATCGCACACTTGATAAAAGTAGCATGACAAATGAGCCTTCTTATATGACAGGGGCACATAGATGCAAAAACGAAGAGAAACATTTCATTCGATTCAGAAAAATGTTTCCGAATAAAAATGAAGAGGACTTGAGAGATATTTTTGAAAAATGTTGCGGCGACGTTAATTGGGCAGGGAACATTGTCTTAGAAGACATGGATGACAAGCAAGTGGAATTTATTTCATTGGACAAATATTCCGAAACGGATGAAGAAAATGATGAACCATGTGAATGTATGGCAAATTATAATATTATTCCCGATGTCACTACTGCCGCCATCGTAAACGACAACATAGATATTTTTAATGCTAATATATCTAATCCTTCTACGACCAACAATAATGAGTCTTCAAGTTTTATCAGCAAACAGAAAAAAGACACTTCATTATCTGATACAACTCTAGCTCTGAAGCGCCAAATAGAACAAAACATCGTAATATCTGATGAACACTATTCTCAAGAATGCTTAAAGTTAAAAAGGCTTCGTTATGGAGAGTTGAATGCCAGTGCTAGTCCAATTCTTAGGCCAGGTGATAACATTCACAACATAAGTCAATCAAATGAGTTGGACACGCCTAATATCGATGAAGTACATACTGAAGAAGATAGTGAAGACAATTTTGCTTTAAGTACGTTAGATGACGGCGAATTTGATTATGAAAGCGATGACGAGGTCGCTTTGAATGAGGTGGAAAAATCTGTAACAATTAATTTAGGGCACACATTTTTGAAACAGTTGGATTCATATTTCGGAAGAGAAGATATGACGTATTCGAAAAATATAGAACCAAGAATCAAAATACCAATATCACTGTTGAATGAACTTAATGCTTTATGGATGGAGTCATTTATGTACCAGTTAGAAGCTGAATCAAAGGTTCAAGAAGAATTGATTAAAAAAGATGAAAAATTCGCGAGGTTAGTGGTTTTTTTTTATTTCATTGGGCTTCACACAGGAATTCACATTGTAATTTATTTTTAATTGCATCATAAATGACCTAAACCTTCTTGCTTTTCGTCTGTAAAATCAATTTCTTTACATTATTCGCTGATAATGTTTATTGTAGATATGAATAAAGCATGACCAGTCTGTGGTAGTTAGTGATTATATTACTGACAAGGAATTTGTAGTTTCGATACCCACTGGACATATATTATTGTGGTGAGCACAAGCGTTTTTGTATCTGGGTTTAAAAATATCTGCTTAACCATATACATATAAGCATTGTATGCATGTTCATTTGCTGTCTGGTTACATAGTTAAAGTTTTGTCTAGTTTGGAAACAGATGGCTGTGTCTGGAGACATCCCAAGATATATTTTAATATAGTTTGGCTGGATTATAGTGTTTATATGGCTGCCGTTTATTAGTTTAAATTTTATATATTATGCTATATCACAAGTTATGAAACGATGTATTTATAAATTTCATTTGAGTGCGTTTTTATGTTGTAAAGTAAACATTGTTGTTAAGGAGTTCACTTTACATTGTTTTTATAGACGCCCGTTGGCTTATCGTAATTATTCGGGCTATCTCGAAACCTTACGCTAGTGGCGCTGCATTTAACGAAATGCGCAATAACTCACGGGTTATTGGATAATAGCACCTGTCTATATGTTGTCGTTTCCTAATTTCTATTGCGTTTAATTCATATATGGATTATAACATTAGGCTCCAGAGATTAAACGAGGATGGCATGCACATTGTTTACGGATTCAAAGGAGGCATTTCTCACGAACATTACATATTCTATACACGTGCTTCATTTCATATTTTTAAATGGTTTTTATGAACTTTTCACTTTTATGTTTTAATTTACGGGGAACAACTCCCAAAGTGTTCACGTTGTTTTTTAAATAGAAATCTGCACGAGCTTGGTTGTTTCATCGTTTAATTTTATAATTACTTAGTCATTAAAAGTCAATCACCTTTTTAATGTTTTAATAAAACGGCGTTTTTTGGTGTTTTTCAAAACGTTTCAATCCATTGTAATAAGTTGTTATTAATTGTCCATTATAATAAGTTGAATCATTTTCTTAACGTAGAAGATGCGAAAGGTTTGTTAGGATTGTATTCGGGAGATGTACTTAGTGTTTGCCTACCTTTATGGTAAGTAGGCGTGATAATATAAGCAAATAATATATCCCAAAGGGGTTCCGTGCATAAAGTGTTTACAATATGTACGTAACCATTATGGGATCATTATAATTTTTTTCTATTTTGCAGGGAGTTAGCTATGAAGCAGGCAGAAATAAGTGAGTCGGGGACGGAAAATGCAGTGCCTGATTTTAAGCAAATCATGGATATGGAATTTGCTTTATATGTGTATCGCAAAGAATGTGGGGAATGGCAAAAAGATCGACCAACTGACTTGGCAACTAAGCTGTCTATACAAAAATTGTATAATCTATTTCCCGATATTTCCACAACTGTCTTAGACGAAATATACGTCGCTCATCATAACAATTTTCAGACTACTGTCGGGGTGAATAGTATTTTTCATTATTATCTCTTGAATTTTTGATGTAAAGAGCATGTGGTGTTGGGTTTTGGTGGTGGTTTAATGAAGGGTTATAAACAATGTTAGAAAGACAAATTCAAGGTACAGATATTTGTGAACGGTAAATCGTTAACATTTCTAACAAACATAGATATCAAGATTTAATTAGAATACTAATATTACTGATCATATTGTGTTATCAGGTTGCAAACTCTAGAAAAGATTAGCCCTAAGTAACAAATATGACTATATTACACTACTGTGAAATTGTACATATAAATTTTACAGGTGTTATTTTCTTTAAATTAACAGACTCGACAAGTTTAAATTTAGTAAATGATAGAGTGAATCGATATTTCGAATCGATATGAAAATTATTAGAAAATGTAACAATAATTTGGTAATTTTTGAAAATATCCATTATAGAAAAATTACCTATTATGGCAGACTCGACAATAAACTGAGTAAATTGTGGATCATTTTTAGTGAAAATATCTTTCGAATCCACAACTTAGAAAAATACTATAATTGCACCATCTTCATATGTTTGTTTCCCGGTGAAGGTATGATCCGAGTGAAGGTTCCTCATAAAGCCTTTAATATATACATTGTGTATTTTTTGCGCTCTCTTCCTGACATATTGAGAGCTTTTGTACTTCTTACAAAAAAAAATTACCATAGAGAAAAAAAATTTAGATGTAGAATGATTTAATTTAGCTGAAATTACTTATTATTTCACGCAAAAAAAAATTGCTCGCGATGGGTTAACTATTTCTCCAAATAAAGAAAACTTGATTGACCATTTAAATTATGGCTGTTTTTAGGTATTGTTAGTATCGTCAGGGAGATCTGATATAGTGGAACAGGAAAATGGCATCAATAAATTTGTTATGCGCGAAGAATTAAAAAGACAGGAGAAGTTTTTGGCAGAAGAACGAGAGGTAAATATAGTGTGTCCATCAAATTGTATGGTAGGATTCATAATTTTGCTGAAGGGTGTTGTGGACAGGTTTGAACGCATTTCTCCAAAAAGTTTTAATGGCTGTAATTAATTAGTAATTGCCTGTCTTTAGTCAATAGTCGGAATGAGACTCGTGGGTCTAGTGGTTGAAAGCACGATTGCTAATAGAGTTTAAAGCCCGGGTCGGGTACTATTAGATTTTTCTATCTTGGACTTTCTAGTAGAAATTTCTAGTAGTTTATCCCAGTCTGGATTTGTGTTCGACGTATGGCTATAGGCTCACCACCTATTCCATTGTGGGACGTAAACGTAGCGGACAAAACGTGGGAGTGTTCTACTCTCCTCTGCCACTCCTTCAGCCATTACAGACGTGATGTTAAGTTTTTTTTTTGTTACAAACATTCATATTCCATGTATTGGTGTCATATCCTTTAAGAATAATAAACTATTAATAAAATAAAATGTTTTCGGTTAGAACATATAAAGCAAAGTGACTCATTTCGTTCCGTTCGTCAGCAGTCTTTCGCAGTTTTATAGTGAATTGTAGAATTATATGAATAATGCATTACAATCGTATATATGAGTATATTGTTTTTTTTTCCTTATTTGCGTCTAGAAAATCAACTCTGGTCTTATTTAAAATCTTTTTATTTCAACGAATCATTCCTGCAACACAATTATGTACCGTTCGTGAGAAACATCCTCTAACTCGTAAATAATGCGTATTTACATATGTATACTTATATTTGTACTAAAGGTTTAGATTGCAACTGACTATAAAAATTAATAAACTAAAAACTACCTGTGCTCTTGGTCAAGTATGTGGTTGCTAAGCTGTTCATAGTGATGTTTTCGGTACTGTTTTAATTCCGGGCTGAATATTTTGTTTCTATTTATTATGTCTCTATTTCAGAATTATATTTTTATGCAGAATAATAGAAATTTTTGAATCTCCTTCAGGTGGTGAGTTCTTAGATGGTGCCTTCTGTGAAGTTAGTTGTTGTAGGCCATATTTATCTACTAATTAGATTTCTTAAGCGGGCTTCAAACTGTAGAGTTTTTCAACTAAAATTATATTCGCAGGTTTCGTTATATATCTGATCCCTAACCTATATGCTCGACATAAGGATTCATTTCCGTGAGGCCTCCTCCATTTCCGGGAGGCCTATGTCCAACTGTTGATTGACACGTGCAGATGATAATGATGATGATATAGTTATATCCGCTTAATGATAAACATCTACTTTTTATTTGATATTTACGAATTACTATGTTTAAATGTATTATAGTTAGTAACCTTTATAATTCACAGCTTGCAGTTCACATTAGAGTGCCCACAATCGTCGCCGATGTTGTCGTCTTCGAGAAATGGCAGACTCCAAGGGATCTTCTATTGAATGATTATTAAATATAATAAAAATGATCTTTGTACATTACAGAAACTCAATGATGAATTAAAATGGCCAGCTTTACCAAGTAAAATAACTTTGCAAACTGTAGAAGAATATCGTCAATTAGCATCCAATCATTTATCAAAATGGCAACTGTGAGTAATAAGATTTGTATTAAGTAATGCATAACTGCGACACAAGCAAAATCATTTATTACATTTTATCACAAAATAATAATAATATTGCAGGAACTCCGAGAAGGCATACGACTTCATGGTTCAACGAATTCCTCTCGTGTCCAATTATTACTCTGACATTGCCCGCTTCCACCAACTGAAGTATGAGCAAGCCAACTGTGTGGCTGCAGCCTCTTTGATGCAAGTGAGTAAAAATATTTATATGTAAATTATAATATGAAGAGCCGGGCTAGCTCTTGAGAAAAGATACCATGTTGGTCCAGGTGTTTATTCAATATGCCAGTTGGGTTTTCGAGACTAACATCCAGCAAGATATGATCAGCTTTCTAACAGAGGTTTTGGAAATGTACTAATGTTTTATTGGTTTTATTATTGACCTACATATATATTATTAGCTGAAGGTAAACATACTATAAAATTTTTATTGATATATTAAACTGTATTGATTTTTTATAGTTCCACGCAACAACGTCTGTGAACGATGTTACCCTGGATCTCCATTACCTTCGAGTTGCCGAAGCCAAAGAAGCCCTTGATATATTCTTGGATACTCACATTCGGAAACTCAAGGAGTCGAAGGGGGGTAAAAAGTTCGTTGTTTTGTTCTTCATAACTGGAAGAGGATTGCACAGCCCCAGCGGGCCAAAGATCAAACCAGCTGTGAAGAAGCGTCTTCATGAGCGTGGTCTGGGGTATGTTTGATAAAATATATCTTTCGATAGTTTTATGCGGCTATTCGCAAACATTAGTTCATAGTTTCATTAGTGGTAATAAAGCATTCTGAGCTTGAAGTATTTTGATACATTTTATCGCTTTTAAAAAGTAGCTTTCTCATTTTTACAGCTGCGCCGAGCGCAATCCGGGGCTGCTTACCGCTAAAGTGTGGGCTGTTAATTTGTTGTCTTATGAGGTTACCTAGCGCCGACTCACGGAAGGAGCCGCGGCGTCCACGCAGTCAGCGGCCGCCGCCGGCTCCTTCTGTGCACCCGCGATGCCCAATCGTACGTTTGGACAGTACAATCCGCTTGGACAGTTGCTGTTTTGTGTAAATGATCGTACATACATAAGTTTATATAACTTCGCGCATTTAGTTCGTATTGAGAATGGACTTCACGTTTACGACGAGGTCACATATGTGTACATACACGACACGTCGTTCGATCGTTATTGTATGTTGACGTTCAACGGGAACGGTTATCGTTACCGAAGACAATAGAATTAAGCCGTTTAAGTATAAGTTAGCGAGTATCGGCGGTGTATCCTGAGCGTTGTACAACAATTTTTACATGTAACTGTTGCTAAATATTTTTATTTTTTTACTTTGCTAATATGATATCCGTGATAAGATTTGCTATAATAGATATGTATATAATAACTTACTATTACACGCACACACGCCTAAATAACATATTTGGGTCCAAAACGACATGATTACCTGATATATATACATAATTATCTTGTAGTATTGGAGTCTGTACAACTTTTGACACGTGCTTTTAGAAATTTTCACTCCCAATTATTGAAGCTGGATTTTTCCACAACTACAAAATATTCATGAGAAGATTTAATTTCGAAAAATTGATCACTTTCCTATACATGTGTGACAAAGTATTGAAATTTTAAAACTACAAATATCCACGGATTTATTATTAAAAAAAAAAAAATATAACGATTGAAATTGCACTTTTTGGATAACAATTATTAAAAAAACATCGACGAGACTTGTCTTGTGATATGAGAAACGGCATTTATGAGACTGATAGGTATTGTTGTATAGCAACAGAAACGGTATGCTAATCTGTATTGTGCCACGGATAGTATTATTGAGGTATCCCTTTTACAGCTTGCCGCGTTTGTATGGAAACTGAACGAAAACATACTTCAGTTTTATATGTACTTCTCATGATGTCGACCTCTCCCCTTCCCCCTGTACAGATTAAATAAAATTTCCTGCCGACGTTACAAGCTAAAGTTCTAGTTTTCTGGAACTTTCGTAGCTCTTGAATTTTGATACCTGGACGTCCAATTTAACTCATACAGATCCTTTTCAATTTTTTAGACACTAAACTGTATATAAGATATGTTTTGGTACAGTCAACATGAAAAGTATTATAGCTGATGAACTATTTTCTTTATATTATATTACAATAGCATTTTAAAATTCATAAGACATACAGCGTAAAACAGTTCTTTGGAATATATCTGTCTTTTTTCTTTAATTGGGTTAATTTTGTTTTGCTGTGTTATAAAGTAACAATATTTTTTTGCTACGTACCCGGGAGTGTATGCCACGCCTCTGCCTAACTCTTCGGAGATTACAAGCGAGATGTTATGGTTGCTGATTTTTTTTGTTTAAGCCGATTTTGATATCTACAATCTATTTTGCTCAAGTTTAATTTTAAATCGATTACGTTAGAAATGTATTTAAGTTGCTCAAGACAATAATTACGAAAATAATTATAATTGCTAACGATTATTTTGTGTAGTTAATTTTATAATGAGACAATTCCGACAAATACCACCTAGCTTTTTCTCTATACAATAAGATTGTTAGAAAGTTAATATTAAAGCTTTGACAGCGTGAGAGGAGGATATTTTAAAAGAAATCTGCAGCTACGTTCCTAATTAATGAGCTGTAGTGACTTTAATATTTTGATTTTGCTATGATTTAGGGTCAGGAATGATACATTGGAATAAACTCTTCTAATATGGAACAGCCGTTGTAAATATGTACATACAATTAGTACAGGTATACATTGATCCAATGACGACTGTTGATGTCGTCAGTGACTGCTATCAATATAGTGTGCCCTCCGATTTTAAATGTCATGAAAACAAAGGTTTCTTTTTGTAAAGTTCGAGGTGCAGTGAAAGTTGACTGCGCTGGTTCTGTGTTAGTGTTCGCCGCCATGCCAGCGGCAATAGATCGGATCAATATATACCTGTCATTAGAATTACGATCGATGTCTGTGATTTAAACAAAAATGGTATTATT
>DWFV01001866.1:0-10520 GCA_018246775.1 Parelbella machaon machaon | reverse complement strand
TTGGAGTGTACTACACTCCTCTGCCTACCTCTTCGGGGATTACAGGCGTGATGTTACGTTTTAAATTTGTACCCAAGTTACAGATTAACATGCCAACCTGCAACAAAATAATCTCATGTGTAAATACAAGTTAGTCCATTTTGACAGCCAAAGTCTCACCTGGACCTTGAGATCATAGTTCTCATATATTCATAGTTCTCATATATCATGTAGTCAGAGAATTGAGCTCGTAGTTGTAATCTCCATGCATTGATTCATTCATCACAACCTTCACCAGTGACGTGTGGTGAAGGAGCGTGACGGATTTGCTTATAATTCTGTGATCAACATATTCCAGCATGATATATAGCTTAATATAATTACCCGACTACGGGGCAAGGAGTCCTGGATTCGATTCTTGGGTCAAAGTACTTTTGTAATTGGAAATTCACGGTAGTACGGAGTTTGTAATTGTGCTTGCTGTATAGCAAATGACTCATCACCGTAGGTACATGGGGCCACTATAGAAAAAACTTTCCAGCAAATATTTTTTTTAAAATATCTAATTCAATCTGCTTATCGCAAAATAGTACTTGTAAAGGAAAGGAACTTCCTTCTCTGAAGGACGATATAATTACATTAGAAGAATCCGGCTGGGTGATATATTACCATTTGAGATGTGTTTGAGAGCACATGTAAGTGGTAGACAAGACAGTAGTTTTATACATACATAATAGATCTGAGTAATTACTACCTATATTATCGCCTGTCTGCAGCCGCGTGGTCGTATGCGATAAGTCAATGGATGCTAGCATTTCCCAGACACGAACATCCCCAATTTAACATTGTCAGCGTTTACTTCTGGAGGGTAAAGTTAATGACATTTAAAGGATTTTTTTTAAAGAAAAATCTGATTAAACATGCTCTTTAAAGTTATTGCTGCAAATGTTTCTTGGTGATATTATTCCGTTGAGTTGGACATGATATATCAAGTTGCTGTGTACAATTGATGTGTTAAGAAAACTAAAATCAAGCTAATAGGTACATCATCATCATAATTATCAGCCTACTCCCGTCCACTGCTGGACATAGGCCTCACCAATGGCACGCCACTGACCTCGATCTTCAGCTCTTCGCATCCAACCACTGCCAGCCACTTTGCGTATATCATATCTTTATCGTATATCGTATATCTTTGCATATAGGTACGCCTAGCGCTAACTAAAACTCAATGTCGACTGTAAACCCCTACAAACTATTTTCGCACGTCTTTTTTCGCATGATAAAACGATACGTCTAGCTATAATTATTGATTGTAGTCTTATTACGAGATATATTTGCTTTGGCAGCTCACCCAACCACGGACATTGTCGTAAACAACCGCCCCGGCTGGCACGGAGGGTGTCGTAAACAAGACGCGAGCGACGATCGCCCTTGCCTCCAGCACGTTGACTTGTATCGTGCTGTTATTGCAACACCCGATCGTGTATTATATATCTGATCCTACCTATTATACTATTAAGTTGCTGTGATAAGTGAAAATCTCAGCGTTAAATTAAACGTAAATGATTATCACATTATTACGCTAAGTTCTTTACGAAGTAGACAAAGTGCACCGAGTAAACAATATTTTTGTACTTACTGATCTGCCGTGCTAATTACTCGCTTCATCCGTGTCGGTCTCGGAGTCTGAATGTAAACTAATTAGAGAAAAGGACGACAATTCTTATTGAAGCGAAGGGTAACATTTTCGGTATGAAAATTCTTATACCCCAAGTTTGGAGACAAGGAAATAGATCTTGTACAATTTGCATCTGATAATAATATGATGAGTTTGTTATATCAATATTATTGCTGTAATTAACCAAAAATTTCGTTCCTCGCAGAGTCGTTACAAAGTTTAGCTGTCGAAATGAAATCGGATCGAATAATAACAATGTACGATTAAGCGAAATACCAGTTTTAAAAGGTTTTAAACTTATTATTACATTCTAGTAGCGAAAGGGCGCGTGGAAGGAATAGGTCATTATTACTGGTGCGCGCTTGGCTGTGTCAGAGTGTCGGCATGGCGGCGGTGTCTAATAAATTTCATTTCCTCCAAGAGATCGACCTAACTGCATTCTTTGTCCAATACTAACTTGATATTCGACCGACCCACATTTCCCGGGAGCAGTTGTACTCCACTTTTAGTGGTTAAGTTAATTTGTCTTTTGAAACTTATGTGAAATTTAGATAGGACGCAATGTTACTTTTAATGTATAGTGGTTAAAGTATATAATGTTTTGTGATAAGATGATAAATACGTATTTAATATAGTTTTCTCGAAATATTTCTTAAAATGTTTTTACTATTTTGATCTACTGCACAATAGATACTACTGTCAGAAAGACGTGACAGGGCTTTGCGATTTTTGGCGTTTTATAAAAATACTGTGCGTCATATTTATCTTTAGGTGTTTGATATTTTTCAGTTTTCTTTTCTATTTTATTCTCGCAACTAAATTTACTTTCGCTTTGAATTTTTCTTCTTTTAAACGACAGTGAAGTAGAAATAGATATGAATTAAGCGGTCGAAGCGGCAATAGCGAGACATTAATAGAGCTTCCTTTCGTATTTGATTGGTTTTTTTCGCCTATCTATCTCTTGAGATATACTTAACTTACTTTTTCTTTCACTCCTCTCTCCCTCTCTAATTGAATTTGAGGTCTGATATTATCTGAATTTCATTATACTAATAATACTTGTTTAAAATACTTGGTGTTTATGTGTATTATCATAGAGTAAATATATATTTAAATTATTGTACCTGTAGCCCAGTGGCGTGCTTTAGGAGAGGCCTATGTCCAGCCGTGGACGGAAATGGGCTGATAATGATGATGACTACCGTTTTCATTTATGAAGTTAACGTTGTATATAATGAAATTTAAAATCACTTTTACTCCTCCTGACTCCTTTTACATTGAGAGGGTTAAGGCCATAATCTGCCACTCTGGCCAAGTGCGGGTTAGCAGACTTCACACACCTTAGTAAATTTTCTTTTTTATAATATCTGAAATCTCATATAATTAAATATAAATATCTTAAACGTACGTTCAACAATTGAAGTGCTGTCTTATATTACGGAAATAACACTAGAAGGCCATGATATAATGCAAGCACTATTTTATTATATTTTTTAACCCTAATTGACATTATCGTTGCTTGTGTCTAAAAGGATAAGACAATATAACGGATACATGATGCCTATATAGTATATAGTTAAACTAACATGGATTTGCACTTTATATACGTTGCCACAATAACATCGTGTTCTGTCAATTAATAGATACGTTTAAAATAATTATACATTTCATAGCGCTCTAATGTAAATTGTACATAACACGAGTGCGATTTCATTAAATCCTTCCTTTAAATGAAACGGAGAAAAAAATGGCTTTGCTTGGAATTTACACAAACCTCTTTTGCGAGATTTTTAATTAAATTTCGCTTTGATCGAGGAAGTAGAATGTTTCCTTCGTTAATGACTGATTAAAACCACAATACAACAAATATATTCTGTTACACGATATCCTACCCAACTTCACTTGCTGACGGTACACATATGAAATGAATAGAAATCAATGATTAAATGAAACTTCGCAACGCTAAGTTTCACTTGAAGAAAATTACAATATGCGTTGGAAGTTTTTAGCGGAAAAAATTAAACAGAAAATTTTTAATTAGCGGATGGAGGGTCCGCAGAAACAAGAAATGTTGCCCAAAAAAGCGGAAACACTGACATCACACCTGCTAAGCCGAGCTGTAACCACTCTTTATAGCGTGCACACGTATTATCCTGTTGCATACGGGTGGAAAAAAGGAAATGTGTCAACGAAATTGTATGGAATACCTCGCTCCCTGGAATACTTGCAATAGAAATAAACCTTGTTACTTTTTATAGCCGTTGCAATAGAAAGGAATATTTATTTCGTTATTGTTTTCATATTAAAAGTGGCTTATCTGATTCCTTATTGAATTTCCGGATCACGAACGGAATAATTTAAATCTTAATTAAAACCTTTGTTTCCACGATAAAAAATATTAGCTAACCAATATAAAAGTATATTTGTAATTATGTCATTTTTGTTTTTAATGGAATAACAAAAGTAATATAATGTGCAGTTGTTACATAATCCCTATGTATGTATGCTGTTTGAGGACACAAAAATGCATAATGTTTCATTCATTTCATGAACTTTTCTTATCGTAACTGGTGAAACGTGGGGGGGTACTACACTCCTCTGCCTGCCCTTGTAGGGATTACAGGCGTGATGTTGCTTTGTTTTTATTCTTGTTTTGCAGTTTGCATATTTCAATACAGAAAAACCTGTAAATAATGTACCTATATTTTTCATTGATATTGGTACCAATGTATACATTGGTTTGGGTATTGTGATTTGCCGAATTGAAATCGACCCGACGAGTACGTTTTCATTTGAGAAATATCAATTGAGGTCGCGACGTTTCCACAATAGCCCGCCACCAGCCCTTAGCTCCGTCCGCGAACTCAGACGGCAATTTGCAAAATGTGGGACATAGCATTAAAGTGCCCCATCATCTACTTAAAACACACTACTAGGTACATTTAAGTACACAGTTATTACACTCGCTGTTAAAACTTTAAAATGCATCCTTAGTATATAAAAAGTATATAAATTAAAATAATTCGTCCTTTCCTATTCCAGCAATATTACATCAACGTCACTTATTCATTTTGTAAAAGGAAAATCTGTCGTCTGTGGGTATGACCACTCTCTTTTTTACGGCCGACTTAATTAATAGAACTCTTGTGGTTCACGAGGAGTCAGTTCGGTAATGAATTACGTATTCTCTGTACGTGCGACCATCGCCATTTGGCGTATTGAAATTGTTTCGATGAGTGCGTCTGCGTTAGAGCAATATCAATTAGGGTCGCGACGTGCCAGCGAGACCGCCGCCCGACCGCGCCGTCTCCCGTTAATTCTTCCTGGAATTTGCACAATATGAACCTTGTATCGCCAAAGTAATCTCATTCGGAGAGCGCATTGCATTTGGGAAGCCATGGGTGTACTAAAATTTTATGGATAATGGTGATCACATTCTTTCGGCCGCCCCGTGTTCCGCTAAGTTTACTTTGATAAAAATAAGAACAGCGTTGGTTTAATAATATGTGATGAACTTGGAGTCCTCTTCGGGATACGTTACAAATGATATGGTAACAGCCATCCGTGACCGTTCTAGGTAGCTGCTGCTCGTTCGCTTACTAGCTTTGCTTTCTTATGTGAAAAATTCTTCATATCAAAAAATTATAATCTCTGGATACATTACATTTAAGTTATAAATTAACCCAAAGCATTGCACATAAAATATAAAGCATTACCTGCCCGTGAAATAATAATTTCCATATAAATTTAAAAAGAGGCAGTTTTAGACGGCAATTTAAAAAGATGTACTTGATAAACATAATATTTTTTTTTCCAAAAAAAGATAAATGCGTGGAGTGTGTCTCTGTTACAGCAATTTCAATTACGTGCCGGCGCGGCGATAGGAAAACCGCCCGCCCTCGTCTCAACCGAGAACTCCAAACTGCAATTTGCAAAATCTGGAACGTGCTATTCCCTAAACAGGCACTTTACTAAACTAAGCCCCTAACCGCCTATTGTTTACTTGTTTATTAATTAAGATTACCTCTAAAAATTTACGTCCCATCCCATTTAAGGCCGCCCTGGAATGAAGATGCTTGGCGAGTGGAATTGCTATAATATCACATTTAACGGTAAGAAAGTTGAGTGAAATATAGTTTTGTAAAACAAAAAAGACAAGACAGAGCGCAATGGCGCTCATTGGAGGAGGTCTATGTCCTGCAGTGGACCAAAAATGGACGATGAGGATGAAAACAAAAATGGTTCATGTTATATCAGTGAATCATTTTATGAAAAATTGTTAATTTGAACGTAAATCATGAAAAACAATTGCCACGGCATTCTAATATTCATTCAAATACAAATTGCTGTCGTAATTCCCTATTACTTCACACAAAAAACTCTCAGGCGTTTTAAGATCACGAGTGGTCCAGACAGGTCCGTGATGTAATTTATTTTAATATCGGACATTTTCAGTAATTTCACTATCATTAATCAAGTCATCTTTTGTGGAACATGGGTTGTTATCTATCATTACAACGTTTCTCAACTAAGAAGTCCTTCGTTTAGCTTAATTAAGTTCCATAATTGGTCTGCTTCGAAGCGCGGTAGTTGGAACTGAAGGCTGCTGAAAACCGATACCTCTTTGGCCTGACTCCTGCTCCTTTTGTGAACCCTTGATCGAGATTAAGATTATGTATACAGAAAATTTACTCGGACCCTCGGATGACTTAAAGGACGGAATGTTCTCAATTTATGTAAATAGACTGTCTTATACATTTTGTTCACATTTCAGGATTTACTAAATATTTTCGTAAAAATGTTTGTTGGAATTTTTTCAGCACTTTATTTATATTATGCTCTAGAATTTTTTGGTCATAATTGGAATTCGGCACAACTAAACGAATTGTTAGAAAACTTTCAAAAACTATGTAGATTCTCATTCCTTGCATCATCGTCATTATCACCAGCCCGGCTCAATACATCCACATATCTATGCCTTCCTCAATGAGCTGTTTCGTAATCTATTCTCACATATTAATGGACATACCTTTTTCTAATGTAAGATATTTCAACAGCCATTTTATATTCGTTTAATCAGTAGTCATGAATATCTCACTTGACTTTTGTTTGTCATTGTATATCAAAACGTATTCACGTGTACGTATTAACGTGTCAGAGTGCGGAAACTTTCAATATATGTATGTAGTTGTGCAAATATATATGAGATGTCAACTTTTGATGAATGTGACTTGATAACAAGAACCCATAACAATTCTAGAGACTATGGTTTTCAATACTCTGTAAGAGCTTTTGGGTGAGAAGACCGATGAAATGACGAATGAGAAGACAGACAAAACTGATGAAGACTGGATAGACCAAAACCGGATACTTTTTCGTCATATTTATTGATTTCTCTACAAAAATCTTCGTATAGCAATCTAACTTGTCTCAACGCTGCACAAGTTTTGATTAAGTCCTTAAAGAGACAAACGGTTGGTTGAGCTTTGCTATTGCTTTGTTATGTTTATTTTTGGTCATGAGTCATAGGCTGAATAACCATTGAACGCTAGGTATCCTTAGAATGTATTTTTGTGACATTATTACTCTTATACCGTCACCGCAGATCTCTTACAGGATAAACGAGGGACCATTCATATCGACTGTCATCTGTAAGGACAGACCTGACATGTTTTTCCTACATTCATCGCCCTCTTTCTCACACGCTTATGTCGAAGACTTTTGACTCCCTTGTCAACCAATACCTGACCTATTTGATTAGGAAAAGATTTGTGACTGCTATATCACAGAAGAAGAACCTGTATCATGTATACGATTCTCGTTACATACATATTTGATAAAATCTGCAAATTTCCATAGTAAAGTTAAATCCCTATGGTCTCCCTTAAATATTTATAAAGGCTCGTGGTCCACTTTGAAAT
Source organism: Parelbella machaon machaon (assembly GCA_018246775.1). NCBI lineage: Eukaryota > Metazoa > Arthropoda > Insecta > Lepidoptera > Hesperiidae > Parelbella > Parelbella machaon. The sequence continues at coordinate 2,939 of DWFV01001866.1, read as the reverse complement.
ATTTTACGACTTTTATTATGAGCTTGTTAATTTTTAACGAATGTTTATTATATCTAATACCAGAACTCCACGTTACCGTTTTGTGTATGAAAAGTGCCCTATCGACTTGGTAAAAGAATTGTTTTTCGTTGGTTCACTTTTGTTTTGCTCTTGTAACGTCTGTGGTCTTGTAATGTTTTTCCATTGAACGCCTTATCCTCCAGTGTATCAAGATTAAGTGGCCGTTTACTAAGGATTTTACACTTCATAGATTTCTTGTTACGCTAAATTGGAGGATATTTGTTTATTGCTATATTGTTATATTAAAATGCTTGTACTAAATAGCACTATTATATAATTGAAGTTGTTTGTTATAATTATATTACTGTTAATCATTATTAGTGTTCCTATAATAGCAACCAGAGAATTCGGAAATTAAATCATGCAAACGATATATGTACTTTTAGGGCTATTAAGTTCATCATATGTAATGTTCACTGAGATGCATTACGTAATTGCTTAATGCGAGAAAATCATGCAGGTGGCTCGTATACATATGTGTACGTTTTAATTATGTATCGGGCATGTCTTTGTGTGGTATGATGTGTATATATGTATTATGTAAACGCTAGGTGTGAAGTGAGAGGGATGGGGAGTCGCTGAAAGCACTGCTCATATGATATTGAATATGCAAATGGGTATAATATTTGTGTCACGGAGGCATCGGATAAATGGGGAGAAAGCATGCAGCACTTGCAAAACTCCAAATTTAACCTCCGGTATTGCCATTTAATTTGAATACGAAGAACATAAAATATGAAGTGGGAATAAAGATTAACAATGGATCGGAGAGTGAGTCACATGATAATAAAATAAAAGATAATAACAAAGGAATACGGAATACGATGAAAGATAAATTCGTTTTAAGCGTGATGATTTATCAGATTTCGAGAGGCGAGGGGAGCGCGCATCATCGTCGCTGTTTCCCCCCACTGACATATCTCTATGATAAATTGCAAACAATCTGCGCAAGGTGAAATAATAAAATAAAACAGCTTTTTAGGACGCGAACGTTTTTTCCTTTCGTATGTTTTCTGTCGTCAAATTAACCCTTAACTTTTTTACGCGGCCCACGCAGTACATCATATTTGACGAAGTTCGAGTATAATATTTTTTTAATGAATAATGTTCAATTGTTGACGTGAGACATCATTTTCATTTTCATTATTATATTTTCATTGCGTCCATGCTTCTTTCTAATAACATTATTTACCGAACAACAACTAATTGATTTCGTAATTTGTCAATTTGTCTATGAAAACCTGAAAAAAAAAAATGATTTTTATTAAATAATATAATTAACACCGCTTTAAACGTACGATCAATAAGGAGGGAATTCAGCAGAAAATATCCGAGATGGCACAAGCGATATTTTTATGGACGGAAAGAGTCTGAGCTCCCACGCGCGACAGCTGCCGATGACGTGCCAGAAGCGGCCCGTTACGCCGGCTCTTTTTATTTATGATCCAGTTGAGCGGTGCTTATTACGGCTGCGGATGTGGGACATGTTTCATATGCCTGCCTTGCTCCTACTCCACTCTCCTTCCTTGACGCTTATTGAGCCGTTTCCCAAACGACACGGAGATGCGACCATCTCGCTTGAACGTCGCAACGTGCTTTCGCTATTTATTGTGTTCATTGTGATTCCTCGATTTTTACTAATTTATCTTTTTTCATATGGTTACGATTAGTATAGGTAAGGCTAATACTTAATGGAGTTAGAAGATTTGCTTCTCTTTATAGGCCCATTTATTTTCTTTTTTATGGAATTTGCGTGGACGTGTAGCTTTATATTATGTGGACAGTAATATCTGATTTAAAATTATATGACATTGATATTAAATCGCAGTACAATTCAAAACAACGATGTATTATCTCGTAAGGCGATGTTTGTATCAAAACAGCTAAAGGTCACGTCGTGTGCCGCACAAATCAATTAAATATAACGTCACCCGATAGGCGTAAAGTTCACTAATTTCGTTAGTAGCGGAACATAGTAACATCTACACATAAATTGCTTGTGGAGCCGCGATAGTATCCCGGTTGCATAAGTTTATATAGTTATTCATGGTGTATCTCGAAACTGTAGTGATGTGTGTCTCGCTAAGCCACGGCGTATATTTTGCCGTTTTTGCCTGTCACTTAGCAGGAACTTCTCCAATGTTTTCTCATTGGGCCGCCGTGTTCACCAAAAGTTTGCCCGTTCTTGTCTCGGTGGGTGCCTCGGCGAATTACGAACTTGGTGCTCTATCAGCGATGCGTGTAAAATGTCTTCGCGATAGTCTTAAACTTAACACTGTACCTCCCCTCCCCTCCTCTTTTGACTTTCTCTCACGTTTTAATCAACTAATTGATAATTGATTTTTTTGCAGCTACAAACTTGACTCTTCGAACTTACTTTCTCAAGACAAAAACATTGTTACATTGTGCTGTTTTCCACTGAAGTAGTTACTTGTGCTCGAACGAACATATATAGTTTGTTGTAGGTACAGTTGAAAGTAGGTACTTGCTTGATTTGTTCGTTTAATCAAGGTATGGACTTATATAAAGTTTCTGCCAATTATGAATCATAATTGTAAGTTGAGGACTCCACTAGGCCGCGATATGCCGAGATCAGCCGGTCGCTAGAGCCTTGTCAGTTGTATAGCAGTATTCAGGGTACGTGAAGTTGCCTTGGACTTCAAAGATGGAGTCTCTTATCCCAAAAAGAAAAACAAATTATAGCAGTCACGGAATATTTTATTAAACAAGTCATACAAATTACACTTTCCTAGTATACCTTATTGTTGAAAGCATTTAAATTTTGTATCAAATTCAAATTCAAAAGTTTTTATTCATTATAAGGTATAAAACTATACACAAAATGAACGTCATAACATAACATATTCATCGGCTTTGAA
>DWFV01001865.1:0-10522 GCA_018246775.1 Parelbella machaon machaon | reverse complement strand
TTATATTAATTTGATAATGCTTATAATTATACTGACGCGTACGTATAGACATATGTTAATGAGCTATTATTATACCGTCATATATATGTAAATATACCATTTTACCGTTGGATTTAACAAAAGGAAAAATATACAATTTTCGTGGCCTTTTTTTGTTCATATTATTTCAGAAACGCAATGTTGATATAGGTACTCACGAGATGCATTCAATAAACAAGCATTCTATTATCCTAAAAACGATAAACCCTTCAAATGTACATATAAAAATAAATAAATAATCTAAAGATTAGTATCGTATAATAAAACAAAAATTCTATATTCTTCCTTTTGTTGTAACCTATGACCTAACAGGTGTTTGTCTGAGTATGTTCACTTGTCCTCCGTAATATTTACTGTTTGTAACACATATTTATATATCGATAATGTATTAACACCGTGCGGTGTGTGCGCGTGTCTATGTGTGCTGCGGGTGTAGGGGCTCGCGGGACGACATGGCCGCGATGGCGGCGGGGGGTAGCACGCCCCCGGGCGCTCCGCTGTCCACCTCGCAGGACCACAACGTGACCCTCATGGAGGACCCCGACGTGTGGCGTCCCAACTAAAGAGGCAATGCTTACGTGCTCTGCTCGCATGCGTTACAAGTGCTTCAGTGCTATAGATGTTTATTTTAGTTGGCTGATATCACATTTTATTTTGGTTACGTTTGTTTGGAATGATAAGAATGACGAAAAAGTATTTTAGATATGGGTTCTTCTTTTGTGTTGATTGTTAAGAGATAAAGTATGATAATCAATACTTGCTAGAATTTGGGTTATTCTGTAAGACGTATGAAACAGAACAAAATGTTACTTATTTTACAGTGGCGAGACCTTAATAAAAAATCTTAAATCATATCTAAACGGTAGTTGGCTTAATTTGTCTATAAAGCTGCATATTTTGTTGTATTAATTAGTATAACGTGACGTATAGTATTGTGAAGAGTTGAAGTACTTTAATCGTCTGCCTACTCCCTCGGGAAAATGCAGGCGTGTTAGTATGTTAGATCCCAGATCTCAATATTCAAATCAGATCGATATTATGCGATATAAAAATGTTTAAGGTCAAACGTTCTGCTTCAAAAGTCTTTATAATGGATACAGATAACAGCCATTATAATATCTTCAAGGTTTCGACAGCTCTATTTAACGACAAGATTAAAATAAATCAACTGTAATTATTACAAATATACTATATTTACAAATAATGGTATTACCACAGGGCTGTATCAAGATTTGAAATAGATTTTTTTTTATTTAATGTCACATTTTTATCTAGTGTAGCTCAGTATAGTGTAGTCAGTGAATGGCACATGATCTACTCATTCGCACACACAGTCGTTCAAACATTCATTCACTCACTCACGTTTACTCGCTTGCTCAACCACGCACTTTTCCATTCACTTTCGCTTCGTATTTCAATCGTTCGTTATATTGAGAAATTCTTGCAGTTATAATATTTGTTAGTTGAAAATTTTTTATTTACATTTTTGTATGTTAATACGGTATTTACCTACATATTCCTTCCTTACATTGCAGTAAAATTGCTAATAAAATGACTTCTGTGTTATATTTCTTAGCTACTTCAAGTATGTGTATTGACTTCTCATTATTTCCATATTCTTCAGCTACAGTTATATAGGTGAACATTTACTGAACTATTTGGTTTGGAATATACGAAATATCATATTTTAGTCGGTTTACACTTTAGCTTGAATATTATGACGTGCATAGAGTTTTACATTTCTGACCAGACAGCTTGCTGTCTAGTTAAATCATGGATTTATTTTTAAACTCTGGGTGGGCTATTTGAGTAGTCGTCTTTCGGCTTGTATTCATTGAACTGTTTTTGGGTTTATTGGTTATAGACCTTGACCGCAGAGCCTGCGGTTGTGAGTTCGAATCTCACCCGCGACAAATATGTATATGTGTGGTGAGCGCACAAGTTTTTGTTATAGGTTTGTGTTTAAAAAGAATCTGTGTGTATTTAGAAATGTATATATGTTTATCAGCTGTCCGGTTATCGTAGTACATGTACTGCGTAGTTTAGGGTCAGATGTCTTGTAATGACTAATCTTATTATTAAAACTGTGACACGGGGAATACTAATGTGTAATATAATTTACTCATGGCATTTGTAGTAAAAAGCACAAATGTATACATTCAAAATGTTTTTAACTTCCCATTATATACAGCTTGTATGGAAATATAATGATATATTAGGATATCCGAATTGTCATCAGGGGGTCGATTGATGACATGAGGACGTCGGCCGCCAACCTGGAAGCCGGCTTCGGGCAGCCTACCACAGCCCCGCGTGCCAACCTCGTCCCCAATGAACAACCTGTCAGCTTTACAGGCGTCCCCATGTCGAAGTGACCCGGCAGCACACCGAAGTGAGTTTCATTAGTAACAACAATAAATCGTTCCCTCCCTGCTCGCCCCCTTTTCTCCGATCAAAAGTCTTGTCTATGTGTTAGACTCTGAATTTTACACATTCTACATTTTTCCGTATTGTCTTCGTTCGTTGTCTATGTTCGTTTATCTGGTTTCTTCTTGAGCTCAGTCGTCTGTATTGATCGAGAATATAAAATATTGCTTGAAAGTAAAAGAAGTCGTTTGATCTCATTTAGCCACATGTGCTATCGGTTGGTGGTACTCAAGAGGGGGGGGGGGTTAGTTTACTTTAAACATTTATATATACGTAACAACATATCTGGAATGCTTCATGGGTTAATTTTGATTGGTTCTTTTTCCGTTAATTTGATATTTATATTACTAAAAGCCTTAATGATACAGATTACAAATTGACTTGCTCACACTTTCAGGATGTATCCCAAAAAACATCTCAATAAAAATAATAATAATTTTGCTTCATATAGCGCTTATATTAATATAGCGCTTAAATTAATGTAAGAGATGTGTGAGTGATGGTGAATCATCACTATTCAAATTGAATTCTGAATGAAATATTTTAATTATTCAGTGATTTCCATTCGAATATTATTTGCACATCACCAGTGAATTCGGCAAATTAAAGATTATTTGGACTGTCCTAAATATGCCGTACAGAAAAAATATATAATTTTTCCAGGCACATTCCATTTTGATAATGGAAAACATTTAAGTTTGTAACGAATTCGTATTTTATTGTTAGGAATGTTTAAATATTGTCACTATATTGATTGCAGTTTAATGACTTATGGAGTGTTCACTTAGAACACTTAGTGAACACTCTTTACAGTTCACTTAGAACTCTTAGTGAACACACTTTTATGGCATTTTAAAAATCCCTTTGGTATAACGGAGCTATCCACTCATCTCAATATTGCCAATTATAAAATCTGTTACCCTCCATAACCTTTTATAAAAATATGTTATTGGTCAATATTATTACTGCTGTAGATAGAAAAATATATATATGCACTGGCAATATTGTTTAAATGTATTATTTCAATGAATAATATAGCTTCATACTTGTTACCGTTACATTAAGAAAATGGAGGCTAAATAGGAACACATTATGAACTTTAGCATCTGTTTAATAAGTCTGAACACATTTGGTTATATTTGTTGTAACTGACTGCCACAGCCCTCATATTATTATTATTATTATATATTTTGAAAACCATTAAACTAACATTGAATACTAACCAAATCCTTAGATCTTAATAAATTACACTATGTTTAAAATTTAAAGTAAGAAAGTTTCACAAACAATAAAATCTTCCATATTAATGAGAATTATGAATCTACAATTATTGGATAAATCTTAATTTATTATAACAATTTTGAAAATACAATACCTAATCTAACCTCGCTCCAGGTGTACTAAAATTTTATTAAAATAATTGATGTTGTCTATTAACAGATGTATAATTAGCTAGACCAATTAATATCATTTATTTTTTAAATATCAGTTTGTTTCCATTGCATAAGTTAAAACCTATTTATTATTCCTATTTGATATTGAGTTGCATATATTATATATTGATACATTTAGTTCATTTCTTAGTTACTATAAGTTTAGTTAACTAGGGTATATATACATGTTGCAATGAGATAAAGATGTGTGTCGCTATGTATTTAAATATCAAAGGCTGCAGTAAAGAATATCCAAAGAGAAGTAATACTGTTAGCTGGATACTGTTTTTAGTATGAATGTGATGCTCCTATAAAATTGGTAGTATGCACCAAGTCATGCTTGTGGAATGTATTTATCGTATTTTCTTTATGAAAGACTGCCTCGTTGGTCGAGTGGTTGCAACTGCGACTGTTGATCGGGAGGTCCTGGGTTCAAATCCCGGCTCGGGAGTTATTGGATTTTTCAAATTTAGAATTTCTGGTAGTGACTCGGAGTCTGGAATTGTGCCCGGTGTATGGCAATAGGCTCACCACCTAAGGCATGGAACTTAAACGTAACTGGTGAAACATGGAAGTGTACTACACTCCTCTGCCTACCCCTTCGGGGATTACAGGTGTGGAGTCACATTTCTATATGAAACATTTCATAGTTATACTCAACAAGTATTTCTCCCATATTTATTAATATGCACTTTATTAAAACATTATAAATAGTGTTCCAGTATTATACATGATGATAGTCTTAATAGAGGACTGATAAATTATTCAATTTATTATATTACAAATGATTCATAATTGGCCATAGACAATTTTATCTCTGCTTCTCTGAGTTTGAAACGGTAGGCCTAAAAGGGAACGTTTTTGATGGATTGTATATTCAATTTATTCATAGCAGATCATACAAACGTATAATAAACATCACTACAATGTAACAAGAGTTGTTTTAAAAAGTCGTGTTTACTATATGAATTATACTGTCTGTTAAAACTCGAGTGCTAAAGAGATATTTCCTTTACACTGTATAGAGGACTCGTTTTAATTGAATTAGAATTAGTTCCAATTATGATTAGGTAGAAGTTTCGTTGTATATCAAATGCATTCCAGATTGTAGTGATTGTTAGTTTCATGTCATGTTTACCTTAATAGAAATCTGATTTTGTTTATTGTATTGTATCAGTTTTTAGTTCTACGAAATATATCACAACATCGAAATGAGATTCTTTTTTTGTTAATCGCTCAACGAAATGTATGAGATGATTCTTAAAGATAGCATACATTGATTGAATCCAGATTGATGTGGTCAATGTGTACGATTTGATAAGATAGTTGAAGATGGCGGAAAAGTCTCAAACGGTCTCCTTTCCAGTAATTCCGGTCTCTATTGTCATTAAAAACTCTTGTCAGCTAATGGAACGCATTTTTAGGAATTCACGAAGATGGCGGTTACGACCATTAAGTGGAACGCACATTGACAATAGTGCACGAAACATAACGTCACGTGACCAATATCCCCAGTAGTATGAACGGTTTGACTAGGTGTCGCTGATGTATTAAATCGCCGCCATTTTTGTCGGTTTTCCTTGAGCTTAGACCACATTATTCGAAATCAGTTCATGGTTATAACAGATTAGAATTTCGTCCCAATTTTTCGTTGCCATGTCTATCTTGTACTATTATTTGTTACGTATTACATATACTGTAGTGTGTTTGATCGTAGAGAAAATTATTAATGTATAATGTAGAGAACACACATAGAGTTTGTACAGTTTTGCTCACAAAACAGTATTCTTATATATTGTAATACAAAGGTAAACACACATGTATCGAATTATATCTTTGACATATCTTATGTGATTAAATACACACATATATGGATTATTCTAAATAATATTTAGTTTATCATTGCATGGTACGTTAGACTGAATTTTATGATTTTAAATATTAGTACGTGGCATTATTTATTCCATTCATTCTTATGTTCAAGTTAATTAAAATATTAGTTTATTGACTAATTCAAGTAAATTATATATTTTTTTGTGATTATACTATAATTATTATTTAATTAAATTCAAACATTTGCTTTACTGGTACTTCTTTCTTGTATAATAAAAAAAATATTATTCCTTTGTGGCCTGTATTTATATAAAAACGTCAAAAGTCAAGGGCGAAGTTTATTTTCTCCTTATAAAATATTATAGACTATATTATATGGTGCACCAATCAATAGAGAAACATTATTTGAACTCAGATTTCGTTGTATTGATTGACGTCACTGTTATTAATATTTTTGTAATATAATTATGTAGGAAGGAGGAAGGCAGTGGTATTTGTATTATCACTTTAAGATAGATCCTAGTCCCTAGAAGGTATATGTTAGATTAAAATTTTGCTCACACATTTTGCATGCTAGGTCAAACAATTTGGTGGACTAGGAAAGTTGTTTGTGTGTTACTACCTAAGAGAATTTATATATGCACTGACACTGGCTTGATTAATCAACTCTAAATGTGCCAATCCTGTCTGTGTAGAACCACAGTGTCTATCGAGATATGACTATCCAGGCATATTTTGTGTTAGTAAATATGTATGCTATTTGAGGTCTGTACACACAAGGGCTGAATTGGTGTTTAATTTTTTTTAGGCGTTGTGAGTCAGTTATATCATGGAAAATGTATAATTTAGGTTTTAGAGAAACATCCTTTGACTTGTTTACCATTGTTATGTGTGCTTCCTTATTATTTAATCTTTACTCTTAATGTTATACTATTTTCATCTATTATTTCCGGCACACTACAGTGTGTTCTGTGTTATCTGTACCAAGTTTGTCTTTTATAATCTGTATATAATGTACATGTTTATTTGAGGTTATTGAGTCACCATTGTTGTTTGTGAGGATGATCTCTATGTAATAGTGTTTTAATCTCTGGTTAATGCTAGTTATGTAACATAGGCTTGAGACTAGACATTTTATCGACTACCCTCAAAAATTCTTGAAGTACCCTAACATACTTGGAAATAACGAACTTAAACGTAAAACTTATACTTTTTTCACATCACAGTCATGTTGTTATAAATTATTGCTTTGAGTAACATTGAAACTATGTTGTGGTATGTGACAACTTTATTAAAATTACTGGAATAAAAGGCAGAGTGCTTTCTACATAGTTATTTATTCCTAGCTATATTGTCTGTATTTAAGTGAACTTTATAATTTGTTTAGTCTCAATTCTCTCGTACCTTTGTGAGGTTTTATGCATTATAAAGATTATAATAATGATTGTTGCTGGCAGCTTTAGCATTTTAACACTAGTTAAATTACCTCCCTTCACGCCATGTATGCATAAGATCATTTATAAAAACTTTATTGACTATAGTTAGGTAGATGAATTTATTGATGGATTAAAATGTCTATGATTATTATTATTGATGTTACGTTGTTACGTACAGAATATGAAGGACCGTTAAAGTGTACCAATTTTTTGTTATGAAAAGCGCGCCGTTTAGGCATAGTTTTTCGCTAATTGCACTATGCACTAGTTGTAATATTGAAATTGAGTAGTTTAATGAGAGGCACACTTATCACTCGCGGCACTAAAGTAATAGTTATTTATGTATGAAGGTTATAAAATTGTTAATTCGATTCCGTCACGGGATCGTCGCCTGACTATATGATCCATTATGAAGAACATTGTTGTCAGTTTTCCAAAGCGGTTTTTATACCCTGTACAGCAAATTTATATTCAACAGATTAGTCTATAGTGAAACGTTTTAAGCAAATGAGATCGAACATGTCCTTATGAATATAGACCAATAAATTAATACCTATTGACCACAAGGTCATGTAATTTTGAAATCTATTCATATTGTTATATTGCATGTAATAACTGCCAATTACCATGCTCTGCTAAAAATATTACATGTAATTCCTTAATAAAGTTAATATTAAACTATAAAAAAGCGAATTGTTATGAATTTTTATAAATTGGCGAGGTTGTTTGCCATTGTATTTGATCAAGATTTTCGAAATTATATAAAAAATCTATGATAATTGCGTCATTGATAATAAAATATGAATTAATCATAATGCATGTTAAAAAAACCCTTAATAAGTTATGTATTCAGTGTTTGTCTATATATGAAATAAATTAAAAAAATATATTGTCATTATATTGAACTTACAAGATTTGTTCTGATCATATTTGACATATTATATTAAAAATATAGGTTTGACAGATCTCTATGCCACTATGAGCCGCTTTTATATTGAGTTATTGTAATAATAATAATTACTATCATGTTCATATTGCAGTTTTAATCATGTATGTAGGTAAGTGTATTATTAGCGTTATTGTAAGTGGTTTATAGTGTTGTTTCGTCGATTAATGTTACTCTTTAGGAAGGCATATCTGTAATAAATGTGTGTATATTCAATAATTTGTTTCATTTCCCTGTTGTATTTCTTCATAGGAAGACAGTACAAAGTTTAACCACCAGTAGTAGGTAAGTAAACAGTAGTAGGCAATTTTTTTGGTACAGGACTATCAGTGCCAGTGAGTTTAGTTGAAGTAATTTTTTTTTAACTGAAATTTGATGTGATTAGACTTGTGTTGTATAACGACTAATGCAACGTGAAAAATATTTATTGCTCTGTCAAAACAATAGATTGATCTTATTTAAGCTGTTTAAATGTATTAACTATTTGGTTTTTCATTTCCCCATCTCTAAGTCTGCTATAAGACGCCACTGAGCCCATTCTGCAAATCTTAATATGATGTGGTATAAATTGACATGGTATCTTGTATTGAGCTAAAAAAAAACCTAACATCATGCCTGTAACCCTGAAAGGGTAGGCAGATGAGTGTGGTGCACTCTCACATTTCACCAGTTACATTTATGTCCCATGGAATAGGTGGTGAGCCTGTTGAAATTCACCGGGCACAAATCCAGACTCCGAGTTACTATGAGAAATTCTAAATTAGAAAAATCTAATCATACCCAACCCAGAATTCGAACCCAGGACATCCCAAACACCAGTCGCGATTGCAACCACTCTACCAATGAGGCAGTCAAGCTTAGTACCTCAAAAACTTACTAAATAATTATGTTGTAGCATGTGTTGCCAACGAGGTAATTATGACGCATATACATGCATTATACTTTTTTTTACAAAATATACAAATAGTTTGATCAGTGACAAAGTTGCCTGGGGTTGCTGAATAGATTTTGGAGTTAAAAAACGAATTTAAAAACTTTAATTTTCATCCATTAAAATTTTATTTGTACAAGTGAGAGTTACAATAATCATAGTGTTGTTTACAAGTTAAGATTTTAGAGCTTTAAATAAAAGTTAGTTATCTAAAATAAAGCTAAATGATTTCATATTTTATATATTTACGCTTTCATCTATGTAGTACTAACGTTATTTCAAATAGTACGAGTAATTTTAAATATACATAACAATCACAGTACAGTTGAAGTATTATATGTAAATTCAGTTTCCATTAAATTTCGTTTTCGATCAAGCCTTTTGTTTGAATACTGCGCCTGTGATGGTCCCGTGTCGTTGTATGAGGCATATCTTATTATCCGTTTCCAAGCAGACGGTGGGCGGTTTCAAATTCGGTTGTATTTTACACGCTTGCTCTGATATCGCGACAACAATCCCCGCAGAGTCGACATGCGCTGTTCCCTTGGCCGCTAAACACAGGCCCTGGTGGTCTGCCACCAAACAACCATTTACATTTGGCGTCGCCATTATCTCTTCCACCACTTTATCCAGCTCCTTCTCCATGTTGCACGTAATTTGGACAGGAAAAAGAAATGACTGTAGCCGACAATCAAAATAGCTTTGTTATGATACGTAGTATTTTGTATACTCTGTAGTCTGTACATAGTAATGTCAATTATCAACTGTCAAATGGAATTGAAAGTTTAAAATGTCAGATATAACTATAAAAAGGGCAATGATTATATTTCTTACGTCCAAGTATTTTATTTTTTAGAACTACACACTCACTCATATACGCACACACGCGCGCGCATACACACTGCACACACAGATACACACACCCGTATACACACACACACATTATCAGCTTATCATCGCCCACTGTTGGACATACGCATTAGGCTTTTCCAATGGTACGCCACTGAGCTCGATCTTTGACTCTGCATCCAACCACTACCAGGCACTTTAAAATTTTATTAAATCTATATAAAAATAAAAATAACATGTCTGTGACTTTGCCGGCTGATATCTTGCTGTATAGTAGGATTTTGAATAATGGTTTCCTGTGTTATAAAGGTTAGTTCTATCTTTTCTTGCGGTTTAAAAATTAGAGACCAATTTCCATACTGGTTTTCATTATTTTTGTACTCAATCGAAAGAGTTTCCAAAAAAGATTATGTAGTAAACATTTGCACTTATTCAGAGTCATAAGCAATATTTATCACTTTCAACCAAGTTTTCACAAACTAAATTGTCATTTAGAAATTGTATGTTATATTTACAAATCCTTTTTATTGTATGCTTATGAGACAAAAGAAATTGTCTGTGCAAAGGGCATGTTTCTATGATAACTAGTTTAAGCTCTGTGACGACAAATTAGTCAATCAATTCGAAT
>DWFV01001864.1:0-10523 GCA_018246775.1 Parelbella machaon machaon | reverse complement strand
ATTTCAACCAATATATAAAGATTTATTAAAGTTTTTAAAATAATAAATAATGATACCACGCGCGCACGGCGCGGGCGCGCAGTGTTCGGCGCGGTGAGGCGGGGGAGGGCGACAGTGTCGATAGCTGCTAGGTTCCACTGCGGATGAAGTCGCGGGCACAGCTAGTTATTTTATAATAGAAGAGCATACTAGAGTTCCACAGTTTGTGGCTGTGTTGTGGGTTATAATTTATTACGGAAACTACATTTTCATATTAAAACTACTATAAAAACATTACATCTTTATTATTATCAACTGCATACAAGTTTGTGGAATTACACATATTAAGCCTTATAAATTCAATTTTTTTGCAAATAGCATTCATTTGCATCATACTTCAGTATTTTTCCTTTAGTTCCTAGTACAAAATTACCATTTTTATCAAAGGCTATCGCTGTTACTTTCCCCGGTATATTGTCAACACGTTTTAGGGAACCAGTCTCATTGGCATTTATATAAGTTAAATTTTCACTGGCTATGAAAATTTTTTCGTCGTAAAACGAAATTTGGGCGAAACCATTATAAGTAACGTTGCCGATAAATATAGGAGATGACAAGGTAGATTTTAAGACGTAGAATTTCTCTTCCTTGATAAAATAAAAGTTATTTTCGTTGTCTATGGCCATTTCATTGAGTGCCTGGAGAGTTTTGAACCGTATCTTCTTTTCCCCTTCTAACAGGTATAACTCTTCAACACCGTTAAGACTTTCGGTTATGTACTTGTTGCCATCTTTGTCAACGAAAATCATGTTCAATTGTAAATTGGGATCTGATATTAATTTGGCTCGTTGCGTTTCGTAGCTATATACATAAATTCCTTTTCCGGTACCAAAATAAACATTATTTCTTTTTTTATCCGCGGCTATTGAATAACTAAGCCCAGACGGTAATCCTATAAGAAAAATTATCTCATAGTTCTACTTATAATATTTTACAATCAAAACTAAACAATTAGTTGAGGGATATTTTGAGCACATCTTTAGCGTACTTGCCATACCTGTAAATGTCCGTTAAACACAATGCAAAGGAGAATCTTTATGAATTGGATTATTTCTTAAAGTATATTTTAGTGATATGAATTAGCCAAATATATAATTGTACCTGTATAGAAGACAGCTATTATATTATGTAAAACTAAACATGTAATCAAATTACCTGGAACCTTCTCGGGAGTGTTTTTGGTGGGCTTAACCATTTTTATATCAAAGTAATATCCTTCGTCTTTCCAGCCGGACTCCACGTAGAATAAATTTCCGTATTTATCATAATGCGCGTCCGCTGGGAACGCCTCACCGGTGTGGTACGTATTCGACATATTATAGTGATCGTCATCTATAGTTATATCAGATTTACACCCATCGTTGGGCAAATCAAATGCAAAGCATTTATAGAAAAACAATAAAAATATGAAAAATTTCATTATGAGTAGATGTAAAATTATATGCAGCGACACTTCTACACTTCAAAAAGACTTGTTGATGAATATGTGTTGCGAATAGCTTCATATTTTCATTGGTGATATTATAGCCCATTAGTATGTAGTATTGAACTCTAAATTGTGTTGATAAAGACCGCATTTGTGCTGATAAAGACCGCTAATGTCTTTAGTAGGATAAACAACATTAAAAAAACAAAGTTGCAAACATTACTTTTAATCACTTTACAAAATGGCAAGAACCTTATAGATAAGTAATTGGTTACGATGTCATTCGAATGAAAACCATTCCAACGTTAATTATTATAAGAATTCTTGCACAAAATTCTAACGTTACAAACCTAATTTAAATGAATAAATTAAATAATAGGCTGAATATAAATAAATTAATATAGAGTATTCAGTCATTAAAGCTATTAAATATTGCTATTGCTATTAGTAAGCTGCATCACAGGTGATGGTCTGATTTTCCATTCCTGTTTGGCACTGGAGGTACGACGGTAGTCGGCCGTGTCTTTCACCTTTAATTTTATGAATCTTCAATCTGTGCCCGTAAAGTATTTTTCTGAAATTAAAATCATTTATTAAAAGCGAATGTACGTACATATTTATAAGTTCAGTATTTAGTGTGGTAAAATAAATTTTGGAATTGTTGAGACTAGTGTAGCTTGAATCAAAACTCGTCTGAGACGCTTCCTCAAAGTGCACCACTTCTCAATTATATTAGAATGCAGTTATTTCTATATCCCACACTAGGACTGCATCGACTACTTAGTAATGATAAGCCTAGTAATTAATAATTCAGACTCTCCCACTCAGGAGGTTTAAACGTGCCTTTTAAATGTAAACATCACTTGCTATAACGACAAGGAAAAGATTGTTAGCGTGGTTAACTATGGCCTTATGCTTTTTTACTCTGAGAGAAGATCCGTGCAAATAGTGGCACCATAAAATACTTGATAATAATGATCAAATTATTTAACCTCATGCTAACATATATTGTTTACAATAAGTCGTAGAACCGATGGCCGTTAGGGTAGACGAATTATGGAGTGGACGCCACGAATGGGCAGACTTTTAGGTGCGCACTGACACATTGGACCGATGATTTAAAAAGGTGTGTGGTAGCTGGTAGACTAGATCTGCGAAAGATCGAGTGTTGTGGAAAACTTTCGGAAAGTCCAACAGTGGAACGGTAGAGGCTGATGCGATGTTGAAATACATTTTATGTTCAGAACTTTATATTCTCTATAAACGACTTCCCGCCAAAACACTATTGCCAATTTACGCGTCAAAGTGGGTGTGGTAATGATATTTATAGCTATATAACGAAATAGTAGTACATAGAGAACATACTTTGTGTTAAACTTCTTATAGCAAATATCACATTCAACGGTTCCTTGTCTTAAGTGAATGTCCTTTACGTGTCTCTTCATATCGTGTTGATAAGAAAACGCCTTTTCGCAGTAAGTACACTATAAAAAGAAAAAAAAAGATAAATAAAAGTTTAAATAAATAGGAAAAGTTATTATGTAGGTTAAAATATTTTGGAATATATTTACACAACTTTTTGATCCCAAACTTATGATCTTTGAAAATACATATCGTTAGATTCTGCTCCAGCTGCGTCAGTCCGTTTGTTCGCAAGACTCTCATAAACTACGAACTTTTTAGCTGGTTTATATTTTAAGCTGTTAAAGTTATATGAAAATGCTATATCGTTGTGGTTTTCTTTGTTTATTAAATAGATTTTGCGCCTATTTATGTCTACCTTAAAGGATTAATACTTATTTACATAGACGCCGACTACTAAATCTTTATAATTAAAAGGAAGCGGGTGTTTAATAAATGTTTTATAAGTGCCGATCGAAAGTAGCGATCATATCAAATACTTGCCTTGTACGGTCTATTAGTGCTGTGAACAAGCCGCATGTGTTTTGCCAGATTGCTCGACGTGGTAGTGGATTTTGGACATTGCGTGCATTTGAAGGGTTTATCTGTCATATGTGATCTTTTGTGAACCTTGAGCAGATCCATAGTACGCCCTTGGTACGGGCACGAGTCACATTTGAAAGGGAATATGTTCTCGTGCGTGCTTCTGGAATATAAATGACAATTAAATGTTAAACAAGAATATGGTTATAATGTTGGAATAATATGCTAGAATGGAACACCCTTTAATCTATAGCTTGAGAAGTGAAGGAATTAACAAATGCATGTTGAATGCAAGACTGATTCATAAAGTTTATCAGTAATTGTGCAGCAGCTCCAGCTAGGTGTAATGATGATATACGCAAAGTGGCTGGCAGCGAGTGGCTTCGAAGAGCTGAAGATCGAGCTCAGTGGCGTGCTATTAGAGAGGCCGATGTCCAGCAGTGGACGGGTGTACGTTGATGATGATGTACAGCAGAACACACGTGAATTTTTTCTCCATTCTTTGACATTTAAGTTTTGGTAAAACAAAATTTGTTCATATCCTAGAGTAACATTCCTTTTTCAATTATCAGATACCATACAATCATCTTCTTGGTACAATCTTACCAATATTTCCCATTGTTGCCGTGCCCATATGAGAGTAATATATAGGATACATACAAATTTTACGTAAACGTAACATTAGACCTGTAACTCCCGAAGAGGCAGACAGAGGAGTATAGTATACCCCTTAATTTTACCAATTACGTACATTACAAAAATGTTACCATACTGAAAAATACATACTTGTGAGCTATTAAATTTGCTTTCGATCGTGATGTCTTTCCACATATGTCACACAAAAAGCTGTTCTTTGATACTTCTGATGATTTGAAACATCCTTCAATTTTTGTTTCTGATAATTTTGTGCATTTCATCAAATGATAATTGTAGGCAGTCTGAAAATATGATAATTAAATGGTATATTTATTAAGTTGTACACATCATAACACCCAAACAAAAAAACAAATGCTTTCATTTATGTTAAAAAAGATTTTGGTACTGAAGATTAGAATGATATTTATTGCATTAAGTGTTCAATGTCTGATGATGTTTTAAGGTTTAGCAATGTATTGAATATAAGGATACATTTATTTATTGTTCACCTGGTTTGCTTCTGAGTGACTTGAAAACTCTGAAGTTTACTTTTATGGAACCAAGTACTAACCAAGTCCAGAAATTCTTTATTACATGTAGAACATTCCAAACTCTCCGAGTTGTGATCGGAAAAGTTAGGGGAGGGAACATTGTATGATACATCACTTTCTTGGTCCGGATTACTGATGTCTTCATAATCAGTATATTCTGGAAAGGAAGTATAGAAGCATACTATTATTTATTATCTATTTCATGAACAATCAGGTATTGCTGTAGACAAATCACCATCATATTGGTTATTTAAGGAAATGCTACTGGCACTGGTATATTATAATACAGGGCCTGATGAAGAGAATATAAAGCAGACAGGTACCAAAAATATCAGTAGTTAGCACTAAGTTGAATTAGAACACCTAACTTATTCAATGATTTTGATTATTATTGTCATCTTGCTAGGTCCCACACTGTATTGGCAATAAACCATAAGTAACAAATATTTCTACAATTAGAAATATTATCACATATTGCTCATTTGTGACAAGAGTGTAACATCTTAAAAAAAACTATCTGTCGAAAAACAGTTCTGAAGGTTTGAAATCATAACTATTCTATGAATATCAATCAATTCATTCATCTATGAATATCAATCAGTTCAATCAAGATTTACCAGTTGGATTATTATTATTAATTGAACAATTTTAATTTTAGATTACTACACTGAGTTGCGGAAAGTATTTAACATCTATGTAATCATAATATCACTTTTATAACATGTAAAAATTTAAATTACTGCTAAGATTTCTTGCTGTTAACACTGCATTGAATCTACGACTTTAATAGTTAAGTGTTGTTGTTTCGATGAGATCAACAGAAGAATGAGTGTTGTGGGACATTTTGGAATAGAATAATAGACTCTGATGTGATAATGATCATACTGAAGAAAGTTAACATCATTTAAACTACTCACTGAACAGTTGAAATGACAAACTTAAAAAGGTGGGTGGCAGCAGCTAGATGAGACTTTCAGAGAATTGTGTATTGTGACACACCTTGGGAAAGGCCTATGTCCAGCAGTTGAATGGTAAAGATTCATGTGATGATGTATTGAAAGCTGAAATTTAAAATTCATACCTTTCTTAATAGATACTTCTAACAGTTTCTTGTTGTTTTTCTGACACATTTCACGAAACATTATACATCCGTTCAGTAGATCTAAGCAGTTCTTACACATTTTCTGTGGCAAGTTGTCAGATTTGATGATCTGAAATGAAATTCACATCACATCTCAATTCACATCTCGCTTTCCATCAGGTGGAATTGCAGCCAAACAAGCCTATTGCTAAAAATAACATGAATATTACTCTTAAAAAATTATTGCTTATTTTATAACTTTACATATTGCTTATTTTGTAAACTAATATATCTTCAGTTTATTAAGAGTGACATTTAGTTGCATTCTTTTACACATCATTAGAACATTTAAGATTAATTTGTATTAGTGCTTGTTATAAGTGCAGCAGAATGTCAAGATATGCCCCAAGAACTGATCCATTAGGGGAGCAGACCTATCTCCAGTGGCAAGAGACTTACAAAACATTGCAGACAATTCTACTAATAATTAGTCGGTTTGTTTTTTAGAATAATTGTAATTTTTTAATTGTTTTATTAAAATGTAACCACAATAATACACACAGTGACCCCCGAAAAGTTTTTAATGTCCTCTGGAATGTTGGGTTGTAAAAAATTATCAAAAATAGGTATTTCTCCTTTTTCTTGATTACATATTCGGCATTTTTTCATTTCAGGTGAGGACCTGTAATAATTAAATTCCCGTTTTTAGTTATAAAACCTAAAATAGTAAGTTCTTTCAATTTAAGCGATGCAATGTGCAGACTTTTTGTACATTTTCCTAATAACATTTTTTATCAAAATATAAACTGCCTAGTACTTACGATTTCTTGGACTTAATCACTTTTTTTTTCTTGGTTTTGTGTAAAGCACTAGCGAATATCATGGATTTTAGTAATATAAGAGAAGTCATATGGAATTTTTTCACTAATTTTAATATGTCTTGAGATACCTTTATATTGTTTTTTTTTGTTGATACTGATAAAATGACAACATAAATAGCAAACACCTACCCATAACACAAAAATTACTCTGTTGTTCTCATACTTTTTGACAATTTTAGGGTTTCCATATTCGAAACCCAAAACTGCCCTATTTGAAACAAAGAAAAAACAGGTATACTATTGTTCGAAATAATTTAATTTTTAAGCAAATAAGAAAGAAACTATTTTATTGGTCGTTTAGAATTTTAAAGTTACCGTGATTAAATATTGTTGTTTAGCTAAGAGACGTTTGTTAATTTTGTCTATCATTAGTATTGGTCGTAGTCCATTTTCTACTGTCGTTCATTACCTGTATTAAAAAATACAGGTAATGCAAAAGATGTTAGTGTTTACTGCACTGTTTCATAGTTATCGTTTCGTGTAAAGCTCATGATTTCCGGAGATTTAATCTAATATACGTAATAGTAAAATTTCGTTACTTGCAGCATCCATTATACATTTAATACCGTGAGCGTTATTTACGAGTCACGGAAACTTTTAAACAGATGGTAAAATAGATGGACAAAATGTTTTTAATTACAATAATAAATACGTACTTAGCTGATAATTATTAAAAAAATGGAGAATATCGACAAAAGATGTTGTACATTACGGCTGTTAAATATTGATATTCGGAATATTATCAACGTTGACATAACTATACGTATTTTTGTTTTGTAAAAGTGTCGCCTACTTGTATCATCATTTCTCCAACAATTATGTAAATCTTTTAATCTTTCTCAAAATATACTATTAGTTAATAATGTAATCCTTTAGTAATAAATGTTTTGAAAGTTACTTCTATTTCTATGTCATCGAACTGCAGTTATTGTAGCTATTAGTTTTATTAATATACAAGACAGCTCCAATTTTTCGGTTTCCTCATTATTTTATAATGTCACACAATCTCAAATTAAATGTACTCGACGTTTATGATTTCTGCAACTACTCGATAAAGAACGTGCAACAATGGTCTTCAATAAACTTAACGTAGATAACTGTCACTAGATTGTCAAATAATTTAAGGCCAAAACAGCCGTATCCAAAGCAGTAAAACCAATAAAATTTGAAGTTTGTTTTGTTTGATTTGATGTCTGACCGACAGATTGGCAGATTAGCATTTGGCATTAGCTTAGTAATAGCTACTTTAGCTATAAATTCTTTCATGACATTCTTTACAGATTCTTCTCACTCGTTAAATAACATAAGTCCTCTATTATTTGAATTCACCTGTGGTATAAATAATAGGCAATAATTTGTAGAATTTATAGTTATTTGTAGAAGTGTATTATAATTTGAAACGGAAATGTGCAATGTTATGTTGATATTTTCTTAGCAACTCCAGTCATTTTAAAATGCAGGATCGCATCTGTTAGTGATTTTTTGCACTTGCTCATATCGTTGTTAATATAACGGCTTCGGGTTTATCTGGTTAAAATGGCCGTTTACTTGACAAAGTCTATGTTGAAGAAATTAAATAAGGTAAAATATCCAAGCGGCAATTTTAAAATACACAATGAAGATGCCAGCACGTCCGATGACCACTGGGAGAAATTATCTATTGATAGGTAAGAGATTTATTGCCAGCTAACAATAATAATAGTGTGATACTGTTTTTGGGTATGAAGGGAAGAAAATAATTTGATTAAATTTGTAATAATTACTTTTTTTTTTAATTAATAGAATTCCTTTTGTTGATGTGGCTAGGTGGCATTCTGTGGTTATACTTAGAAAATAAATGCATAGTAGCAATTTCTTAAAACAAATTGAAACATCCAGTTCTTTCTCTTATACCAAATAGACAGAAAGACAGTAAATTTTCTGCTGTGCACAATAATTGGAACATATATATATAAAAGTGTGTTTCAATTATTGACTATTTTGGAAGTACTAATGGATACAGAATATTAAAAAATTTTGATTGTATATTGGAAAATGGCCACCGTGTTGTTATGCTGTAATTGATATAATGGAAAAAATACTTTTTTACAATAGTTATGGATGTTTTAACCTTTTCAGTAAGTCTGGAGTAAGTTTGTCGAAGGACATGATATGCCGGGTCTGTGCAAGAAGTGGATGTACACCTCTGAGTTATAAATTTAATGGATGTGATGTAATGGGTGCACTCCGTAGTGTAACAAATATATCTGTGAGTGTTGTATTGGTATTGGTTCTTGTATAAATATGGATATCAAAAACTTGTCTACGATTTAACATTTAACTATAGTTAGAAAATATAGGTATTGTGTCATATTATTTGTAATGCTATGTATGATATGGATATATTAAAATGTTTAAAAAATAATATTTCAGATAAGTGTAGATGATTCTCTGCCGAAATTTATCTGTACTGAATGTTTTGAATCTCTTCAACTGGTGATGAATTTTAAGCAAAGATGTGAATCTACAGACAAGAAATTCAGGAAAATATTGAATCCTGAAGGTAAGTAAGAAAATAAGTGTTTTGAACTTTCCGTGTCGGAGTCCATCGTAAGACTGCGCAGCAGAGAGCTGGTTACAAAGTGTGGCGGCTTCCGAACACCGGTGGCTGTCGCTCGCTTCTGACACTGTTACAAAAGTGCCGGAAGCGCGCGACAGCCACCGGTGGCTGTGGTCGGTGGCCCGTGTGCGCCGAGCCTAAGAAGGAGAGCTCCCTTTGCGCTTACTATTGAGATTATTTGCATATATATAAATCATCTCAATATATCAAAGCCAGTCCTTATATAGAAATATAAGCTTTGACATCACTATTAACCTATTGTCCACAATAAGGAACGATTCGAACTATGCATTAGTAACTCAAATCTGTAAATCAACTAACAAAACCACAGTAGTCATATAACGAAATGAAAAACGCTGATAAAACAATACAAACGAAGCATTAGACTTGCTGTAACCGCGCTTACTTTTATCTGGCGCCAATGTTTGTGCTAAACACTATCGGTCGTATCTTTCCAGATAAACGTGTATATATGAATACGAATCCGTTCCTAGTGTTACGTTCATTGCAAAACAATTACATTACAAGGTTACAACGTTAATACCGTATAATCATTTTTATTAATATAAACGCTGTCGTAGATTAATTGAAGTCGGTATGTACAAAATGATTAAATAATATATGATTAAATAATGTATGATTAAAGTGTATTTTTTTCGGTATAGCTAGAAAAAAATTTGTAGGTCCGATGTCCTCTTTCGTGACCTTTAGTCGGAGAGATACATAAAAACATAGAGCACGTGACAAAAATTCATTAAAATAGGCAATTAAAAAAAAAAAACAAAAGTTGTAAATTCGAAATTTAAAACGTACTTACGAAAGATAAAAAATGCGTCTATAGGTAAATATATACGGCACGAAATAAACTTTCATTGAAATACGCAAAAAAAAATTTGGTGAATTCGAAATTTAAAAACGAAAGCCCCATTCTATCACATCCGCTCGCAACCAGTTATATATATATCGAAGGCAACAGGAAACTTACATTTCGTTAAAATCGACATAAGCTCGCGTTTTGTAACTATTACCGAATCCCTGACCGGTCGGACTTGTTCTAACAAAACTTATAAGCCATTAAAAACATGTCGGCCCCACGGAACCAGTCAACAACAATATACTAAAATGAATTTTTCGGACCTTTCGTTCGATCTTTATCACACACGTTGCTTTCCTTGTACAAGCACGATGATATCCATAACAGTCAATATGTAAGCTTATGATGTGAACGTCGAAGTACATATATCATACCGGTCTCACCTGTTTACGAGGACTCAAGGGGGCTGTTGAAAGTGAATCTTAAATTAGCACTTTGCTTTATTGTCTTCATGCCTTTCACCGAATCGGAACCCTTATAAAATACCTACAT
>DWFV01001863.1:0-10524 GCA_018246775.1 Parelbella machaon machaon | reverse complement strand
TCTAATGTCAAAGACTACGCTTATATAAATTGCCTCAGTGCTACTTATTGACAACCATCCGTCTCATGTCTGACGTTGACAATGGGAACGTAAATAATAAATGTTGGTGTTGAAAACATGGTTGTGTGTGTAATGTTTATTTTATTAATTTAATGTATTTTTATGCATTATTTAAAAAAAAATGGCATTTTGCACTCCTTCTTTGTATAAACTATAAGTGTGCTCAATTTAATTCTCCTCTGTCCGCTCAATTTTTTTAAAAACGGATAAATACAAAGTTTTTGCTACACGTATTAATATATAGATTCTGGCACATACATATATTGATTAATCTATTTTGTTCCTAATGACAAACTTATAACAAAAAAGTTTAAATCGGTTAGTTATTATACTATTATAATGTTTATAAATACATAATTGATTAATACATTATGTCATTTCAGTTCGGATAAACAAATGATAAATATGCTCTACAATAATGCAATAATTACAATGATTAACGGAGCCGCAATTACCACAAGTTAAAGTTTATTCTAAGTTAACTTCCCTAACCACATGCCCCGACATTAAATTTCAAAATCCATTTAGTGTATTATTGTTCTAATAATAAGTGTAATATGTTTAAACATCAACACAAGTGTCTTGTCTTTATATAACTCCGGTAGCGAGTCCTCGTCGCAAACCGCCGACTAGTGTTCTAATAAAAATGCTTCCTACGCTCGACTTTCGTAAACATTAGCATTTTCATCACTTCAAAACGTGTTAGATTGCCCAAGAGATTTCGAAATCCATTGTTATTGTCATTCACTGTGTCAGTTTGTCTGTCCTACTTTCATCCAATATTATGATGCTTTTGAAATCACAAATATTGTTGACAAGATATCAATTGGATTTTGCTGTGATGTTCTCATTAGTCATATCTTTTCCTTTTCTTACAGTTACTTACCTGATTGTTTCATGTCTTCTTTTTGTAAAAGTTGACAAAGTCTTGTGTAGCTTTTCAAAGTTGGAGTTAATATTTATATGAAAATTGGTACGAATTTTATTGAAATTCTGGACCAAGAATATGTAGGTTACTGAAGTTTCATATGAAACTAAAGAGTTAGGGGACGGGTTGCCCTAAAAAGGTGCAGTTCGCGTGCTGACCGCCATTCCCACGGCTCCGCTCCTCGCTCGCAATCTTCTCATTGAAGCAATCAACGAGGGTGCTCCGCTGCGGGCACTCCTGTCTCCTTCGTGGTGTACATGTTGCTTACATTGGTAATCTTTTGCCAGTTTTATCTACGTGTGGATGGCATCGAGAAAAGCTTCGACTGTGTTACCTATATTGAATCTCATATAGTATGGAAACATGAAGTGATGATTCTACAGAAATGTTACTTCATCATTCTCTTCAACTCTTCCATTTATTCCTTCGTTGGGCACGGGTCTCTTCTCGTAATGATGAGGTTTTTCTTACGTTATACAATACTTCGGGTTGCTCGACAGCTTGTTATGTAATGATATCAGCAGGGATGGGAAAGAGGGGCGTTGGTGAAGGGGAGGTAACTGGGGGTGTGACAATTAATAAACGCAGTACTTACATGCATACGACTCTTTTGATTAATACATAGTAGCAACTGCCGATGCGAAACGGCCACTGACGAGTAGGAAATAATATACGACAATACAACTATAATTACTGTTATTTAATACATATCTACATAATATACATATTTATCCTGTGGTTTAACCATTTTGTTAACTCAACAATTATTATGGTTTTCGATATCCTGCCATGTTACATTTGCGTTGTAAATTGCAACCTATTAAATGTGCATATATCTATATATATAACTTTGTTTGTCGTAACCAATGTTTTACAAATGAAAGCTATGACCTCATAGAATTTAAAGAAACGCATATAAGACAATGTGACCCGTAAATCTATCCGTGTAACTTGACCTTCTAATCCAGCTCGAGAAATATGAGCCGATGTCATTGACTTTGTAAATGAGTATCGTGATGACTAAATCTTGACCGCCAGCAAAATGTTATGTTAAGTGCTTGAGAGGTTTCTTTTGATTAATTTTTTTTTATTTTACAATGACCGGGGAACTTTTTATTAACGGCTTTTTGATTTGATTTGGCTTCTCTATTTATGGCTTCGTTGTAGGGGTAAGCGCTGTGCTAATAATAATACATTTTCTGCGGGTACGTTAGTGTATTTGCTAAATTCCTATGGGTAGGCGAGGATCTTAAAATTTTGTCATTTTATAATCGTTCTAACTTGAACTAGTCTTCGTGTTGATCAACAGGGAAATATTTAATTGTATCATAGATTTTAAAAAATTACCTTTTCATTATGTGAGATTACGCCCAAATACAAACCTATTTCTGTAAAAAAAAAATTGCTTTCTAACCAGTATTTATGAGATTACAGTAGGCACAAAACATATATATGGATTAATGTATAATGTATGGGTATAATATATTGACGCAAAATAAAAAATAGTGTTCCGTATTTATGTAATGTAACGCGTAGTAAATGTTTATCATATAACAGCTTGCAAGTAGCCAAACCTAATTAATTAAATATAATCATATTTTTATATTAGCCCTTCTACGTCTACTTCTAATTATGTTACACATTCTATATACAAATAAACTCAAATCAAATCGAATAAATTGTGCAATTCATTGCGCTACCAGGACAGCTATATAAGACCTTAGCCTTATAGGACTGAGAGCTAGAGTAATGAATATTTCACAAGTCACCAGTCCAACAAGCCCTGGTGCCACCCACCTGACGTTGTCTATGTTCGGGCCCTTCTGTCATCTGGGGCTTACCTCATAGGTCGGAACCATTCGGATAGGTCGCGAAACTATTACCTACTGCGAGGCACCCTCACCTCACGACCCATCAACATTTATCGCACGTATTAGGTAAGTCATCATCTAGTTAAAATTTGTTAGATTATATTTATATTGATGCATTTATATTATTATTCTTTAAATTGAAAAAAGTAGTCAACTTTTTCTGGAGAAAAACTGTAAAACTTGAATTGTGAGTAAAGAAATAAAGGCAGATATTAGAAATGGTTGTGGTAAATACAAATTTTGTAACAATATATCTGCTTATCGTATCAATACGAATAACTGAACTACTCGCAGGATGGTACGAAATGAAATCGTGAGCAGTGTTGTAACAATTTAATATTTTTAATCTTTATTTTGTTACATAGATTACGTCTTGAACGATTTTAGTTGGATGAATGGGAATGAGTCCCCCAGCCCACCGCATCTGTTCATCTGTTCCTTAGACCACCTGTCAGCACCTTAAGAGTTCTGTTTTGCATACGCGGCCGGCGGCACCATTGCTATGTTAATAAACTCACCGAAGGCTTTTATTTCATGATAATTTCGATTTTATGGAGCTGAAGCGTTACCATAAATTGATCGAATACTTTTTAAGGGGTCTTGTTAAATTCGGTTCTCCATAGCTGTCGTTAATGATGTTGAAATTAATTTGTATTTAATTCAATGAACTTCCACGTTTATTTGAATACTTAAGGATTTAACGTAATTTAATGTAAATAGTTATTGTTTTCATATCATAAATTAATATAAAATTACCAAAGAATATAATGTACCTACTTTATATAAGTAGATTTTACAGTTCATTCTTTTATTATATTTACACAATTCTAATATTCCTTTTTATTTTATATTTATGTTATCTCCCTATATCGTAGTAATAACTTACACTTACGTAGGAATACTTTACACGCCAAATACTCTAAACTTTCCATGAAAGACAGCGAGCACATTCCAGAATGTTCTAAGAAGCGGATCGTTTCCGCGCAGTAGCTAGATCACCACAGTACGTACAGCAGTGTACTTACCCTATATTACATAACATCTTATCTGTTCCTCATCTCCTGGCACCATTGTTCGCGTTCTATAACATTGCACAACTTATGTACCTACACGTACGCTGATATGAAGTATCTCGGGCAAATATTGCATTTTACAGCCATAATCACTTTGACCGAATTAGTAGACGCAATGAATAAAGCGGTTAAGCCATCTATTAGCTCTAATACCCCTTTCAGTATTGAGATGGTAATCCTCAGGTAGGATACAAAGATTTCCAAGATAGATGAGTCAACAATACTCATTGAGTAGAGACGAGGAGACAAAGAGTACGGAACAAATAAAAAATAAATAAAGAAGAGTAATGCATCTTGTTATTAGTCAGGTAATCCGGGTGTGATTCATGTCTTCGTACTCGCCGAAGTCGTTGGATATGACATGTGACTGAGATAATTGGTGCGTCGAATTAAATACTGTGCTTAATACTTTAATAGACAGTGCCTCTTAAACGACCAAAATTAATATCTAAGACATTCGTAAGTGAAACTATGGTATCCAAAACTGAAAGACCGACCGAACCGCATGTATAGAAAGAAGGTAACAGGCTCAAAGTATTCGATTACCTGTGTATCCAATCGAAGGGTGGAAAGATAATGACTTTTCGAAAATCTATGTCATCCAGTGTCAATACAGAACTTACACAATGCGCCGCCGAGCCACACACATTTATGTATTAGAATCATCATTGAGAACAGCATCTGCCTTTAAAACAGCAGTGGGTATTATTAAAAGCTAAATAAGAAAACGTAAAAGTCATTATATTTAAAATATTATCTGTCGTCCATTGCCTCAGTACAGCTGGCGTGCAATAACAATTAAAAGAATATGAAATTGTTTGTCTTGGCGAGGTATATTATATCTATTAGAAATGTCTATTATACTAGATTCATTTTCATATTATCAGACGAGATTTATACAAAATATGGAATTAGAATATTGTGCAGTCCTAAGCTGTAATAAAAAATGAAATAGAGCTAAGCAGATTTAATATATAGATATTGTAATTTAATTAACAGCAACAGAAAGTACAATTTTATTGGAGGTGAGACGCCAATGGCCGTAGTATTCATGATTGTTTATTTCGTAAAACAATTTAACTTCTTAACGTGGAAAACGCTAATCGAAGAAATAATTATATTCATTCTCTACAATACAATAAAATATAACATGATCTCTTGAGTGCCATTTCTAATTTATATATTCAGTAGTTCTCTGGCCATGGATGTTTGCCATTCACCTGAACATCTATCGAAGAATTCCATCGCAGAGAACAATGACGCCTGATTATTTTGTACTCGTCAGTTACGCCAATGTTGGTCATGTGTGCAAACATTTGAACATGTTGTATGTTTAGTGCAGGTGACGTTACAGACAAACATTATGTATCAGACAATTCCATGCTGATGGTATAATGAAAGTGGTAATTTTAATAAACGTTTAATGAAGAAAGAGGATAAAAGTAATAAGTAAATAATACATATATTCGGACATATCAACATTCGGTTGTGTGGTACCTAGGCAGCCTGTATTATGGTAAACAGACAGCTGGTAAACAATAGTAATAGTAAAATTTAAATTTAAATATATTCCTATACAGATATATTTTTTACGCCTAGGTTCAGACCAAACACCTGTGATCATCACACAGATATTTGTAGCGCCTGAGAATGATATCCAGTGTCAGATTCAACTACTAGACTAAGGAAAATGCAATATATTGATATCCCGTTGATTATAGAAGTCACAGGTTTGCACTTCAAGAATCCAATAACATCAGAAATGCCGTTTAGCGACAAGTAACATTCACAGGAGTTTTGACATCAATTTCGACAAAGAGAGCATCACTGAAAAGTCTGAAATATTCTTACAGTTTATTGAATTGCTTGTGATTGTCCAAGGTTCCTTTATTGGTTCAAATGTGAATCCAAATGTTTGGGTCAATGGAAGAAAGTAGGCCCGGCTTTTGTATCAACGTGTAGCGTTTATAGGCTTAACCGCAGAATGTACCTACTATTGCTTCATTGTTTAACATTCGCCGCGGCTAAATCGGTAATGTCTCAATTTCTCTTCGTTCTCGATGCGTTTCGTTCTTTCTTTTATTTCATCATCATCAATTTATTTGAATTAATGTTGGACTTAGTGTTTTCTTATTGTTTATTTATAGTTTCTACTACCACAATCTGAATTTCGTAAGATCTTTTTGGCTCAATGCTTTCTGTAATGGCGTTCGTATTGTATCCCGGATTGAATTCTTGGTCTGAGAAATATTTAAGGGATGATAGTTTTCGACCCGGTAACATATTTGTTTTCATTTATTTCTAAGGGGCCCATGACGAAGAATTTGTAAGTCCGATCTCAGGCATTAATTGCATTCGTTATTGTGATGTCTTCTATTTTTGAACAAATAGGCATAGGCAGAGTAAATATTACAACATTTATTGCTATATTTTTATTATTATTAAATCCTTTTATCTGATATCAAGTCATCTTTACTTAGGTGAAGTGATTTGATAGTTATCCTATTACTTGATATTGTAGCTATCATCTTAATATTATATCTATACATTGAAATACAATGTGTATCCATGCCTTATTTTACCTCTTGGTCCATATAAAGCAACAGTGTACATACGCCATGAAGTAAAAATCGCTCTTGTGTTGGACTGATTTCATGGTGATTGCAACGAATTTCTCTCTCTTATGCTATTATACATTCTAAAATAAACTTTATTTTATAAGCACATGGTTGAAATTTGCATGTGTGGTGTGGAGATAGTTTAATTTGCATACGGGCCGTCTTGACCGGCATCGCTTAGGGCCCAGCGCTGCCTTATACGGATGTTAGGGAATGTCTTTATTAGTCACGTCTACACACTTGGATTTGGCTCCAGGGTCCAGGGATACTTGTGTTTTGCACAAAACAAACCTGACTATACAAATTTAGCGCGATAGTTTAAAATTACAATAAAATTTACTTAATGTTTACAACTTGAAATAAGATTTTAATAAACAAATTTGACTATTCAAATTCAAATTCTTTTATTCATTGTAAGGTATTTACATACACTCAAGGAAGGTCATGTTTTAGTTGCTCTTAACCCTCTCATTATGTGAGGAGACCCATATTCCAACAGTGGAATGATAAACGGGTCGATTTTTGTACCATTTTACCAATCCCGAAAAAACATACGTGAATCCAACAGGTAATACGTAACTCACCAACCGTTTAACAATATAATGACTAAGCAGGTGATTAATGTAAATAATATAGTATGATCTGATTATCACAATATGATATTTTATTAATAAATGTACAGCCATGAGTCACACTTAATTCAATATAAAGTTGCATAAATAGCAATACATGTGCTTTTATATATAATAATACTGTTATCGAACGTGCCTGAAGGATTGAAAGAGAGGGCCTGACAGGATTATTAACCGCTACTTGTCTTAGTTGTTGGGAAACATTGTTTATTATTTGGAGGTCAAGAACTGGACTTTAACATTTATACATGTTATGCACAAACAATGTTTAGAATATAATATTAATGCGTCAATAAGAGGATAAACAATATATTTACGTCAAAAAGGAAACAGAGATAGTATAGAAATAAATTATAAGTACTTAATTATGGACAAAACCCCTCAGGGCAGACCTCTGCCCAGTATATTATACGCAGTACTTTATACGCCTCATTGGATAGGGCTTAAACCTATTACCTTACACCGGGCACAAATCCAGGCTCAGATGTACTTCAGACAATCAATCAGAGAAACACAACAATACTTTGCATGTTCCGGGGATCGAATCCCGGACCTTACGGTCAGCAGTCGCGCTTGCAACCACTAAACTAACGGGGCAGTCAACGAAATTACTAATAATCTTGCTTTTGTGAATCAAATGTCAGGACAATAGAATGTTGTAACGTTGCGAAAATAAAGAACTACGGGCGGGTGGGTGATTGGCAGGGCGCCACGGGTGAGTCAGGCGCGCGGGCTAGTCTCCACAGTTGTGAAGGGCAGGGAGCAGATAATAACCTTTCGTGTTTAGAAATTGTCACCGGATCCAAAATCAACTTAACGATATTAACTGAATCGTACTAAACCGTACTGCGTTGAACTTATTTGAATTGGATTTTTTAATGTATTTATTGTCTTACTACATCTATACCGTTACGATATATCATCACGCCAGCTCCCTTATAGAGTAGGCACATAATACTAGATACTAAATATCTATATCCTGGCAGACCTAATGTACTTCTTCTATTTAACTTTTAAATTGTCTTTGTCAACTAGTAATTTTTTATATTCTAAGAAATATAACACCGCCTAATAGCAGTAAATTGGTTCAAGAACTACAATGATGGTACGATAATGAATTTATTGATTTGGAGATGACAAAGGGCAGGTATTACCGTTTGTTATATACATATAACATGATAAACCTATTTATTGTCAGATTGAGCTCCGATTATGCTTATAATTGTTGAATTATATGAGGTCGAAGACACGTAATTTGATGAGGTCGGGATCATTTGTCGATGTGCGATCGACGAACTGTAACGTGATGATCGAGTAATTTTGCATTCGATTTAATATCGATTATCATTAACTGATCGCATTGTGGTGACGGAGGCTTATGTAGCATGTTACAACGATCGGGTACCGGGGTTCGATCTCCGGAACTATCATTTATTTAGTCCGACTGTGTTCCGTTTATGGATAGGTTTCCTGTTTTGAATGGCATTTTTCCCAATAGAGATTAACGTAAAAAAACCTAACATAACGCCTGTAATCCCAAAAGAGGTAGGCAGAAGAGTGCAGTACACTCCCACGTTTCACGAGTTATGTTTACGTCACATGGAATAGATGAAGAGCCTATTGCCATCCACCGGGTACAGATCCAGATTCCAATCACTACTAGAAATTCTAAATTGGAAAAATCCAATAGATCCCGACCCGAAATTTGAACCCAGGACCTCCCGATCGGTAGTCGCGCTCACAACCACTCACCCACCGAGGCAGTCAAGAGATCATTATAGTTTTCAGATCCATCAATTTCCACTTTGCTGCACATATTTTTCTGCTGCAATATTTAGATTAGTTTTGGTTCTCACCGGAGTCTATTTTTTTATGGATTTCTGTAATTTATGATTGATCATTTCACATAAACGTGTTATAAGCATAAATAATGAGTTAATAAGTATTAACTGGCGTAATTTTTACTCTTAATAAATATTAGATATTTTGTTTTAATTTTTAACCTTAACAAATATTAGATATTTTGTCCTTTTACTCTTGTTGTTAATATTTTCAAGAACTTATAGTATGCAGTTAGCATTTTTTCTTCAAATTCAAGCTGCGTTTGTACTAAATTTCATCAAAATCGATTCAGCGTTTCAATGCGGAAACGTAACACAGATTCATAGATATGATTTTGTTATATTAAATAGCAGTAGCTCTTGTTTATTGTGGACGAACGACAATACTCATACGATACGACATATCCGCTGTGCGCGCGAGACACTGAGGTGTAGCTCGAAATAGACCCCCTTTCCGCTGCCAGAAATAGCTAGAAACAGTCGTCGCGAACGTATTCCGAATACTGTCATTATATCGATAGTAAAATTATGAAATGTATATCGTGTTGCAGTTCGGCCCTTTGAAATGTAACCTTCATGTTTACTTTGCTTCGTCTTTGTAGAAATTCATACGGTGTTTTACATTTTGTAATGGGTTACTCGTAATTGTAAATTGTGGGAAAGTGTACATAGTAATTATTTTAGCTTATTAAATATAAGACAACATTCCCAGTAATCAGTAATTGTAGCTTAAAGCTTAACACTACAGTTCTTTTTTATTACGAGATATTTTTTAAACCTTGTTTTATTATTGAATTTTCGTTTTGTGCGGTTGCGTTTTTTCTTTGTTTATTAACAGACTTTCATAAAGTTTATTTGTAAAATCAAAAATTTACCATAAATAAATGTTTTGGGATGTCTCCAAACACGATCATCTGTTCTTAAACTAGACGGAGCCTATGATATGATAACTATGTACCTGATAAATATAAACATATGTGTATTAAAAATAAATACTTGTGTATATATAATTGAATGAATGAAACAACTTCCTCTGCTTCTTTTTATTAACTGTTACTCCTTACTTGGTGTTAGTGTCCATTGTATCTTTTTTCACAATAACCCATTTATATTCTTATTTTTATTCTGTAGAAGTTTCAGGACCAAATACGTCTTTAGCGTTAGCAACATGTATTTATAGATACATATTATTATTAATGGCTGAGTATTTAATTGTTATTGTTTCATAAGCCATGTTCCTTTCGAGGTAGGCAGAGGGCATCGGTATTGCACGTGTAATCAATACGTAATTTATTTAAGTTTGCCTACACATATTTACAAGGACAACATGTGACGTGCATACCCAATTATTAACTGTTACATGACCTGTTACTTATCCCGAAAATTATGTCATAATTTATTTTTGACTTTCGTTTATTTGTACACTATAGTTTGAGTTAGATCAAGAGGTGTCAATGTTCAGTGCATATGACTCAGGTTTTAGAAATACGATTTGGCGAGC
>DWFV01001862.1:0-10529 GCA_018246775.1 Parelbella machaon machaon | reverse complement strand
ACTTCTCAACATCACCTAGGTTGACTGGTAGATAATGCCACTTGGCATTAAGTCCGCCTTTTGTACGAACAATAAAGAATAAATAAATAAATGAATAATTTATACCTATATAACATAATACTATGCTCGTATTTCCTAAAGGGTTACCTACGCTGAGGAGTGTCGAATGCTTCCATGTTCCACCAATAGTGTTATTCGTCCCACTATGCAATACAAATCCAATCCAAATCCAGACAAATATAACCTATTTAAAGCCTGTTAACAAAACGTTTTGTGTCATTTTATTTAATGATTGACAGTATGTAGACGGTGGAAATATTTTAACTGTTATGATAGACTTGATTTGCTGACGCATCAAGGCTATGAGTACTTTCCGACAGCAACCATACGCCCCTTTTTATACAATAGAATTTATTGTGATTTCATCAATGGTATATATTGCTTATTAAGTTAAATGTCATCAATAAGGTTACCTTGGGACTGCCTCGTCGGTAGAGTTGGTTGTGAGCGCGGCTACCATTCGAAAGGTCCTATGTTCGGCTCAGATCGGTTCGGATCGCTTCGGATTTTTTATTTTAAAATTTATAGTAGTGGTTTGGAGTCTGGAATTGTGTTCAGTGCATGCCAGTAGGTTCACCATTTATGCCATAAAGGGACGTAACGGTAACTGGTGACACGTGGAAATGTTCCACACTTCTCTGTCTTACTTTTCGGGACTTACAGGAATGATGTTATGTAGTTACGTCATCAGTCATGTATACATAAATACTGAATAAGATGATATGGTTAATAGAAGTATAAAGGGCAGAGAGGCATTAAGATTTAACAGAGCGGAACTGTGGGCGGGATGCGTGCGTAAGACAAGTAGTCGTCCTCTGACTGGTCTGTCGGTCAAGACGCACATATGCTTTGATTGTACGTAGAAAATGGAAATGGGAATCGGGTCGAATGAAAGAGAATGCAGGTATTTTTCAATTCAAAGGTACCTATGTTAAAAAGGGATCCTGGATTCAAATTCATTGCGCCCATTAATATTTCTTGCAATAACGGTGAAGAAAAATGTCGTAAGGAAACCTGCACACCTTAGAGTTAAAAAAAATTTCTCCAAGGCCTGTGAAATCTGTCGACCCGCACTTGGCGAGAGTGGCAGAAGATGGCCTTAACATTCTCATTGTGTGTTCTAACAGTGGAACGATAAAAGGATAGAAAAAAAATATGCATTCAGAATAGTGAGAGATTTTTTCGACAAAATAATGGAATCCAGATCTTCCATTTCCTTTAGAACATAGGAGCGATCTTTGGAACTTTTGGTGTTTTCAACTATACGGCTGCTATCTAGCATGATGATATATTAATAATAATATTTAGTATTAGTTAACGACTACAACATGTATCTTAGCCCAAAAGGACTCTTAGTCCAGTTACTAACATAGAGTAAGGGTACAACTATCATTGAATTAAATGAAATAATCAATTCTACCTTCCGCATATTGCGAGTTCTTATATAATGTCACCCCAAATCATATTTTGATTTTTTTCAATTGAATTACATTCGATTTCTTTATATAATAATAAATAGAATGCAATTGCAATTCACTGGGCGTTGGTACATTCACACTTTAAAATGTCAGTGGCTTTACTATGATATCTTTGTGTTTATATCAATTATTAAAACAGTAGATAATTATTCAAAACGTCAATAACAGCAATTAGTAAGTCTTTTCCATTCTCTCGTTTTCGGGGAGTAATTTAACATGTGAAGCCTTCTATATAGAGGGAAGAAAAGATTGTCTGGGACTCTAATCTAAGCCACAGTATGGTTCTCAATATGCAGATGCCAGAACCTAGAATGCGCTTGCTGTTTTTTCCGAAACACCGGCAGTAATGTTTTTATTTGAAAGATCGTTCTTCTTTGATGGTATAGAGATAGAGTGTCTGGATTACTTTTAAGTAACGGAGGGAAACACCGCACGCGCCACTTCAAGGCCTTATCTATTAACATAAGACACTGACTGTATACTAGATTGTAGAATAGCATAGTAGATTTTCTCACACGAGGTTCTTGTGAATAAACAGATCGAATGATTTCCCTTACTCTTTCTCTCGTTCCCTCTCTTTTCTTCCACTCACACCTAGATTGACATTACGCGTAAATACGACGATTTTGTCATCTGAATAAATATTCATCCAATTAATATTCATCGGCATCAACTCAAAGCGAGTTTATATTATATAAAACTTGAATATATTATTATATATAAATTGTAATAAATATGTACTTGAATTGTCGACCTTCTTTAATTTCGACCAAATCATGTCGCGAGATCGAACACAATTAGGTATTTCGTGCACGTGAAAATTTTATTACTAGTTCTATTAAGGTCTGGCATTTAGAGCTATTAGCATATAGCAAAATAACTGACCGTTTACACTAAATCTTAGAAGATTGAGCCTCGAGTGCTGCAGTTAAGGTCGAGAGCCGGTACACCTCCAAATCCGTCGAACGGCTGACACACTGCGGCATGTAGACCACGCCTTGCACCTGTACAGGTTAACTATTCTAGAGGCAACACTTTTCAAGCATTTTTAAGCATGGCAGATTTGTATGAGCGGAGATGCTTGGCATTCGGTGCCCTCAGCCTATCTCGTAAGAGACCGGGTGTGAAGACATAATATGTAGTAATAATAATGTTTTTCTATATTTGCTTTCATCCATAATTGCTCTATGTAATAAATATATAATAAGTTAATTTTGTTTACTAAATGCCTTAAAGTTATAATATAGAGGCGAGGATAGTGACATTTAGTCACATTAGGCACAATTTTTCTATTTCATAACACAAGTTTCTCATATTTTTAAATATAACGATATATATAAATATTTCAATTCAAACACGAGTGATTAAAACCGTTAATATTTTACATTATAATTGAAAGAAACGCAAAGTTAAAAAATACCGTTTAATATGAAATATTTATACGTTTATTTTTGGGTGTTGTCTCTGAAAGCCGCTACTGCTCTGTGCCCATCAATGAGTGCAAAATAAACCTTAAGCTGCCACGAAATGTCACTTCCTTGTTCACGAGCAGAGAAGGCATGCGGTGGTTTAAATAATGACTATCAGGCCTTATGGGATTCTCATAATATGAGTTTCAGATCAACGCGGGACATGGACAACCGGTAACATAAATACTGGCTTTTATTTTAATTCTACTATTATATTTAAATAATACAGATAAATGTGAAAAATAAAATAAATATGTTTTTGTTTATCTCTATACTCAGTAATCATATTATCAGTTTATCTGGGAAGATACACAAGGCTAAAACGAAATACCTGAAAAGCTATATGTATGATTTTCAAAATACATAATAATTTTAAACCTAGACGCAAAACAAACACTCCTGGAAGTTAGAAAAATATTTACCTTAAATAGGAATCGAACTCACGACCTCCTATTTAGCAGTCAAAGTTACTAACCACTGGACCAACAAACCAATTTATAAAACAAATACTAATAATCTTAAATGATTAATTTTTATTCCGAAACATTTTAATTGAAATTTTCGACATTACCACAATAACAACACGTTAACTAGGAACATCACAAAAAGCGCGCGAAAAATTTAAATCGCAAATAAGTGCATCGTATGTGCATCGTTTCATTATTATGGTACCATGAAGACGAGACAGCCCATTACAATCACTTACATTCGCCAAAGAAGGCTTGAGGTGTTAATTTACAGCGGTCATATATTATTATTAAGAACTCTACCGGCTTATGGTTACAAGGTTGCAACACTGGAAGTGTTTACTGTAATAAAAGCCTAACATCATAAAATTTATTTCATCCAATATTCAACTGTTTCGAAGTGTTTTGAAGGCAAAATATATCTTTCACTGACAACGTGTCTCCGAAAACATTGAATTTGTTGGATTGGATTGTTGATACTCGTAAAGTGGTTAGTAATTCACTGTGGGTTGAATTCTGGTTCGATTCTCATTTAGACAAAATGTGTAAGTTATGAGTAGGAGTTGTTTTAGGACTAAATGGAAAATTATCTACATCAAGATATATCTAAAATGCCATTTATCTATTAACTTTGTTAGTTGTCTGGTTACCACAGCACAGGCTTTGTATGAGACAATGATGTGATTAGACCAAAAATAATAAAAAACACACACACACACACAAGTAATTGTAAGATTGATTGAAATGGTATGTATGAATTTGAAAACGGAATTATTAAAGTTCAATTCTTTTATAAACATAATATTATGGCACGTCGTTAATTTTCTTTCTTTTAGTAGTCTTTCTTTTTTTGAAAAGTGAAATATTGATTCAATTTTATTTCATGCAAATGAATCAAACAAAATTTTATTCATACAATTCTACCTCTTCTAATACGAAATGTTACCTTTGGAAGGTTAAAGTTAACACCAATATTTTACGGCAAACTTTTTATACTATAAATGTACCATTTTGTACATATCTCTATAATAGACTGAATGAAATGGCCTTTAATTATTTTATCGTGTAGTGAGCGTCTTTGTCTTTGATTCATTCGCAGAAGAATCTATTACTCTTTTGGTTGTAAAGCTGCTGTTAGAAGATTTAAGTAAGGGAAGTGTATTGCAATTTAAAACACCCCATCTTTCCCTGGGCTTTCAACGTATGTCTGATATAAAACTTCATCTAAATTAAACATTAAATCGAAACGGATGGCCGCATTGGTCATTGATGGCCAATATTCTAATTTCAGAACTGCATAGCGAAAAGGAACACTTGAATAGTGTACATAAATTACTTTACACTTTTGTTTCTGTAATTGATTCATGATTATTTATATCTTAATTATTTCCGGGTAGTTACGTTGTGTGATGTCGAAAAGGAGCGGCAAAAATAGATCCTGTAGCGTTTTATAATAGATCGAAATGCATACTTTGCCTCGGGGTCAGTGTAAAGAGAAATTGAATTTTGCTTTTGCGATAAAGGAAAAACTCTTTATGTTGTGTCTCCACCGTGACTTTGCTGCAATCGGAAAGAGCTCATGATGAAGAACCTCGTGAAGATTCGAAATTAGTCGGTTTATCCCAAAAAAACCTAGGCCTCCGGAGGGTGAATTCTGAGCGTCTTTTGCCCGAGTCGTGATACAGCCGTGTTACCCCAACCTCTGTCAAGGAGCCTGTTGCAAGCGAGTCCCACTGACAGAGTATCAGAATATCGTAGCTTTGTTACATATTGTATGTTTGTTATTGTTGATATGTTATATCTTATTATGAATAAATCTGTTTAAATTTATTTCGGTTCAAATATCTGTAATAAGCGCATGAGGAGGACATTTTCCTATGAATAATTCATTAATATGAAATAATTTACTTTGGAACGAGATTCCTATGAAAGCAAAAGCAAAGCGCACATCAAAATATTAACAGTTTTAATAAGAACTTTCCATTGTAAAGCCAGTCAACACCTCCTAAAACTGTCTATAAACAGAATTCACTTAATTAATCAATTATTTGATTAATTAGTTGAATGATTGATGCAATCAATTAACAGCAATGTTGTGCAAACTAAACTAAGTCATGATGCGGTCCACACAAATGTAGATGAAGGCGTGCACGTCGATCCTAATGAACATTCCTGCCAGTAAGCACCACGTCTCTGAAAACCGCCAATAAACAACTACATATATTGGCCTCACGCCAAAAGTTACTTAAATAACTACAA
The DNA here is from genome assembly GCA_018246775.1 of Parelbella machaon machaon. Lineage (NCBI taxonomy): Eukaryota > Metazoa > Arthropoda > Insecta > Lepidoptera > Hesperiidae > Parelbella > Parelbella machaon. The sequence continues at coordinate 4,796 of DWFV01001862.1, read as the reverse complement.
CGTCTGCTTTTGTTCCAAGGTTCTTGGATTAAGCTTGCATATTATTAATGTTGGCCTTATTTTCTTACAGTTTCAAGTAGTGAATATATATATAAGGGTAGCGAATTATGTAAGTCTTAGACAAGGCCATCTGATCCCAAAACAGACAGCAACTGTACTATAGTAACTAATTATATAGGTGTATAAATGTTCAAATTCATAGTACGTAGGTAATGTTACAGTATAAACAACACGGATACTTCTGTTTATTACACAATAATTGTCGTCGGTGGAAATCGAACTCAAAGCTCTCCGGTCAACTATAAACTCAAACTACAAATCCATATTATCTTACTTTATATGCTTTGAGTGTGCTGTAATTTAACAAAGCCTTTTGGATGTCTTGTTTTAATATATTTATTGTACTTTACTTTTAGATATCGATAGATATCGTAATTTCTTCTAATAATGTGCACACATACATACATATGTGCATACTATCGTCATCAACATCTTCAGCTACTTGAACCGAGTGGATTACTGGAATTACGCCTTCCACAATGAACGTTATTAGGTCCTGTCTCCGCTTCGTAGCATCTGCCTACAACCCCAACCATTATGTAAAATGTAGAAGTATACATATATATGTATATCCCTTCATGAAATATCGTGCGATATTTAAAATAAAGATTTGATAGTTTTTTCGTGCGCGTGAGTGTATGTGTGTGTTGTATAACACATATTTACCGGCTGATAAAAGCAATTAGAAAATGATTTGGCCCCAAGGTCAAGATCAGTTCGATAAGGTCAGTTGAATGCACTGGGCGGGTCGTATCCATATGAAAGTAAGCCCAAGGTCCACTCAGTTCCGTAACTGCTTGCAGCGAGAATGCAGCCGTTTGATTAAACAACTTTTGATAATTTATAGAACGATAGCTTAATATTGTTGTCAAGTGAATTTTAAATTCAAATTAATATCCATCAAGACATGCACGTATCTATTGGCAATAGGTCTATCCATGATGGGATGTATAACATAGCTGGTGAATCCTAGGAGTGTACTATACTCCTCATCTTACCCTTTCAGGTAGGATGAGGAGTACTTATTGATGAGGAATACTTATTGCTTGCTAAAATCAGGTTGACGATAAATTAGATCATTAATTTCCTAATAACATTTATTCGCTCGTGTACATAAATATCTATTTATCTATACGGATGTTATTGTTGCCCGCGACATTCACCATTTGCGCACATAAAAGTGAATGCTACAATTAGAATCTCAAAGGGGGTGGCTAAAACTTAAACCATAGACAATTATGCTAACACTACTTTCATACATCATCATTCATCACCGTCAGCCTCTAGATGTCCACTGCTGGACATAGGCCTCCCCTAATCAGCGCCACATCCTCCGGTCCTGGGCCTGTATAATACAAACATCTACTGCGGTCACCAACCCGCAAGTACAAGCGTGGTGACTATGGCAGACTCCCCCCAATATTGCAGTCACAATACTTTCATACAAAGGATCTTTATTGTTATATCTGATAAGTATTCTTTTTGCCCAGCCTTTTAAAGTGTAGGTATAAAAATAAAGTTTAAAAATTCTAAAATGCTAAAATTAAAATCCTAAGCCCTCTAACGGGAGGCCAAAATCTGAACAATACTTTTATTGTATATCTGCTTTTATAGATTACGAAGGACTATGATCATGATACTTAATAAATATTCCTTTTGTCTACCCTTTTAAATGTGTAGGTATAATAAATAAAGTGGATATTTCTTTCGACTTGGAAAATGCTAGCACCGGTCTGCCTCGGCGCCACATTCTCTGCGTAGAGGCCAAACGTGATTCTATGCAACTTAGCAAATGAAATTTAGTTTACAATGTTTGCCCGATTATATTGTTAACATAGTACTTACATAGTTGTAACGTAATGCGTGTAAATTAGTAGTATTAGGTATATTAACTTGACTGGTTATAGTATCTACATGTCCGCTGGCGCTTAGCTACGAGTGTGTGCCAGAAACACTTTCGAAACGATTGGTAGATATTTATAAGACATCTAGAGAACATTAAAACCTAAAAAAACGTAACATCACACCTGTAATTCCCGAAGGGGTAGGCAGAGGAGCGTGTGTAATATACTCCCACGTAGAGATCATTACACCCGTTAAAAGAAGTTTGAAGACCATTAACACAGTTATGTATGTGTTTTTCCCCCACCTGCGGGATGCTAGGAGCTTAACTGGACTATTTTCTCGGTAGCAATATAAAGGTTAGCTCACTCACAGTCAGAGATTTTAAACTTCTAGAAGGCTATACCTCTTGGTTCAGTGAATAATGACACTAATTGCTGGGCTGGGGGTTGTAAGTTCAATTCTCATTCAAAACAAATACACATATCTGTTCTGTGTGTGAGTGCAAAACTGTATATATAAGTATGTATTTAAAAATCGATATGTTTACACAAATATTTGACTACCATAGCACAAGCTTTGCGTCATTTGGGATCATAAATCGCTATGTAAAGTTGTCCCAAAAATATTATTATTATTGACTTTAATTTGAAATGACAACCAGATTATCTGATTCACGCTAAAACATAAAAACTCTGATGAAGATAATAGTGAATGGATCACAATTGCTGACCGCTCCATGGTCTGATCATGTCGGTATGCGTCAGATTTGCGGTCAAAGGATTGAATCCTGGAGCATTATTAAGGTATTTTGTTCTATTGACGTGTTGAAGTATAATTTATTTAACATGTTTATGATGATTTAAGAGTTTGGCGCGTAATGTGATGTAAGGGCGCCGCCCGATTTTATTGTACGTGTATATTGGGATAAATTGTTTGAGGTTTAAGAACACTGAAGTTCTAAACGCTACGTTCATTCGAACGTATATATGCAAATAAATGTATATATGTATGTAGTAGTATATCCATAAGAATTTGTATTTTGGCCGGGAGTGTCCTTTCCAGTTTATGTTTGCTTATAATAGTGCCGATCATCTCAGTCGGTGGGAATAATGCGTTGTTCATTGGAAGCTCTAATTGAATAAATATGAAGTGCCATTGAAGGATGTACACTAATGGTATAAAATAGACAGTCCTATTTCTACAGTCAGTTACCAATAAATTCCAACAGTTATATAAAAAAAATATAAATTAACATTGTTGTTAATAATTAATATAGGTATGTAGTGTAACCTATTCTGTAGTTCGATATTTGAAAATTACATTTACACAGGTTTGAAAAATTCCATTCCATGCAAATATTTTTTTTATTCGACAAGACAAAATTTTTCATTGTATAACCTTAGAGACATCAAAAAAATTAGAAATAAAAAATTATGTAAAATTATAAAGGGCATAAGTTCCTATCTATAAGTATCTACAACAGTGGACAAATATGTATTATAAAATATATTGTAAAACTGTGATTGTTGTTAGAACGGAACGCAAACCCCACTGAAAAGAATCCAATGTGAACGAATAGTCCGTAATCGACAAACATATATTGACGTGTGATGTTGGTTTACCTTAAAGCTCTGCCGATTTCGATGTCATCGATCATTCCGTCCACGCACGTCGCAGCCTTGCGCCCGCGATACAATCTCTATGATGACAACATTATCGTACAATATTGTGTTTCGAACTCTACATTACATGATTATAATAATAACAAAGCTTTTTCAAGTTAATCTTCATATTTCGAATAATCATGGTATATTGTTTGCAAATATTTTAATCAATTAGCTTATAACCTTTACATTTTAACCAATACATTTAGATTAGTTTATACATTTAGATTATAACCAATATTTATAATCTGCTGCAGGGGTTCTTAATATGGTAGCCGTAAAGTGCAGAGGTTGAGTATTTTCCCGTTTCTTTGCGTTTACGACAGACACACGACTTGAGGCAAAAAGTTATGTTTTTCAGCTGTAAAATAGAAGAGAAACAAATGCGTGTGTAAATAACATTTCAGTTTGAAGTTTGATGGTAAATAACAGAAGTTTTACATGACATAGAAGAAAAATAAATATATAAGTTACATAGATATATAAGTTAGCTATATAGTGTATACCTACGTATATAGTTAGATATATAGTGACATAGATATATGTATAAGTTAGCAGGCTGAAGTGAGGAGAATGACCATAAAAATGTTTTGTAAAATGAAACTGCTCGCGTCGAGTGGAACACTCCGGCAACAGGATAATAGATCGTTGTTCGACATGGAACAAATTAAAGGATTCATTTATTTATATATTCCATGATGCAATTGGTCTTTTTCTTCGATTGATCGATGCATTATTTAACATTTTAAGTTAAATTGTTATTTTAAGTATTGTAAAAGTACATATTATACCTATTATTATGAACTTAACTTTTATCCCAGAATTCATAGTTAAGCTTCTGACGTATTAAAAATATAAAATAACAGAAGAGAAACAAAAAAAAAATCCTATTTGTGCGCGTATCAAAGTATGTTTGTAAGTGAACTTGCATATTCGGTGCTTTCGAATGCACACACTTAAAGCTTGCCACAACATATTCCACATAAATACACTTGCAGTCGAAAATAAGGATTTCTAAACTTTATGACTAAGTCTAAGTGTAAGTGTAAAGTATCCTTAACAAAAACCCACATCAAAAAATAACACGACAATTTATATTACACAATTCAAAAATGCAAAAAAAATCAAATATTCAAAAGTTTTTATTAATTATAAGGTATATAAATTCACTTAATGAACGTCATAAAATAATTATCTTATCCAACAGTGGAGTAATTTATAAATTCA